>CAUYRT010055452.1:0-39495 GCA_963574885.1 Lepilemur ruficaudatus | reverse complement strand
ACCTCCCTGACGCCACCTGTCCGATCACCAGTGGAACAGCCTCCTCCCTCCCTTCTGTGGCCACAAACTGCCCTCGGCATCATCTTGCGGAGTTTAGCTTCTCCTTTTACCAATAAAAAAATGTTCATCATCTCTAATCATAGAGAAATGCAAATCAAAACCACAATGAGATACCACCTAACCCCAGTGAGACTGGCCTTTATCTTTTCATTTTAAAGAGTTATAGGAAATAAGCACCATAGCAATACTATAAAAAGTATAAAGAGAAAAGTAATTATATTATTTTCTCATGTAAATGTGGTATTTTCAGCCTAAATTCATTGAAGGGAATAAAATCATTTCTAACTTTTACTTAATGTTTATAGACAAACTAAATAAATCCAAAAACTCTGGCTCTCTTTCTCTTGATTAGGAAATATAAAAAGGTTAGAACATGAAAAAGATATTCAAGCTTTTCAAAAGCAAAGAGTCAATACAGCCCAAGTACATATAAGTCTAACTTAGCCCAACAGAAGTACTTAAATGCTAGTATGTAACTTCACTACAATAAAATAGAAAAGAAATAAAAGATAATGCTTGGCCTAATGAAACTTCAAATCAAGTACAAAATACACAAAAAAGCAACAATTTTTAAAAACCTAGGTAGAAAAGATAGTACTATACTCGTACTGACAGTATGAGTAAGGTGAAGAGTAGAGGTAGGTATAGTTAATCATATCAAGTCTCCAGGTTTAAGATTTTGGTGGAAAATGTGAGAGAAAATTTCTTGAGCAAAGAACTTTCAGGCTCACAATTTACTTTTAAGAGGTCATTCCCTCTTTAGAAGCAAAGATAGATGTTTAAAGTTATTTTTCCACTAAGACCATGCTTCTAGTGCAAATATTGAAGAAACATGGAAGAAATCAAGAGATCTTACATATATGTATGAAGTGTATATTTATTAGAATTCATATAATGTATTAGAATAATTCATTTCAGAACTGCAAGCATAATATCTACTATCTGAAATGAAGGTAGCAGGCACCTTTACCTAACAAACAGAATTACTAAGAAAAAGAACTCTCCCCCCACAAAAAGGCCTCAGAGAGCTAAAATAGAGGTCAAAATTTACAGTCAAGCTTATACATATGACTTACAGGAAAGACCCTCATGTCTTCATTCAGAGCAGTTATTCTTTAGGTATCATTCTATAAATTTGGTTTCTTGTGTCTTAAGCTAATAGATTAGGAAGGGCAAAACTAGTGCTATAGACAGGCATGCTGATAAAAGGAGCAATGATGAAAATCTGACTAGAGAAGGGAAAGAAGAACCATATAAACCAAGGCACCCAAGGGTCATTTCATGTAGAATATATAGATCTCAACAACTTGATAATCCCTAATGGGATTACAATACAGGACAACAAACCTATTTTTTAAAAAAGCTAAATGATGCTCATATTCTCTGTAGAAAAATAAAGAAAATTTTAATAGGAATTCAAATAAGAAAAAATGAATACTCATGGAACTGATGACTATGTCAGGCTGTATTCCACCAGAGCAATCAGGAGGTAGTTTACTGAAGGGCATCACTGAAAAGCCTCCTATACTTATGCAATTAATCACAGCCAAGGTTCTGGATCTCAGGCTCAAAATTTGTGAGCCTACCATGAGTGGAATCATGTTGTAAGGGTAGAGTAACACTGATTAATAGAGCTGATGTTTAATGCTAGAATGCCAATTTTTTAACATACAATGAGAAGCACAATACCATCACAGGAAGTCTTTTCCATTAGGCTAGCCCATTCTCTTATAGCAGGCAGACCTACCTGAAAAACCAAAGCCTTATCACAAAGTTGACTGGTGAGCATGGAACCATAAAAAGGAGAATTAGATAAATGGAATACTTCACAGCTAAAGTAAATGTGTGTGTTTTCTGGACCATAAGCATTTCAAGGAGTTGTTTCAGGGCGCTTTGTTTTTGTTTTTGTTAAGTGTTTTATATGCTTGTAATCTGTGTTTAAAATTTCTTTTAAAGGAAAAAAAAGTTCCATTGCTAAAAAGTAAAGTTCAGTAACTACTAATCTACATAAAGGAGACAGGATGGTCTTACAAACAGTAAAAAGTATACTCAGAAATTTTCTGTCTCCTGGACAATGCTTAGATGGACAAAGCTAACATTTATCCTGTGATTTTCCTTATTCTGTGCTTTCACTTTTGACCAACCTTTCTTCTTGTTAATGCACTCTCTGTGGAAAGGGTAATGCAATCAATCAGTTAACAGTCTAGTCATATAAAACTAGGACCCATTCCCTGTTTAGGATATTTTTGTGTGTCTTCATTATGATTTATTAAGTATTGGTTTTACTTTATCCTCTGAGATATAATTTTATTTCCAGTTTCTCAGATGATATTTTAATATATTCCTAAGTTTTGATAGCAGTATATAAAATATTTTACAGAAGTTTCCAGTTAGAATGATTAAACTGAAATAATTTTTGATGCTTTTTTAAAAAGTAAGGCCTGAAAGCTTGGATATTCTTAAGGCTGTATTCAGCTGAGATGTCGTACTGTGTTGAATAATTATGTGGCCCAAAATTCACATCAACCCAGAAGCTCAGAATGTGATTTTCTTTGGAAATTTCAGCTTTGGAAATAAAATTAGTTGAGTGAAGATAAGGTCATACTGAATTGGGGTAGCTCCTAAATCCAATCACTAGTGTCCTTATAAGGAGACACACAGAGGGAAGAAAGCCATGAAGACAGAGACTGGACTTATGCTGCCACAAACCGAGGAACACAAAGGATTATTGACAACTAAAGAGGTAAAGGAGGATTCTTCCCTAAACCTTGGGAGGGAGCATAGCCTGGCTGACACTCTGATTTTGAAATTCTAGCCTCCAGAAATGTGGAAAATAAATTTTAGTTGTTTTTCAGCCACCTGGTTTGTGGAAATTTTATTATGGCAGTCTCAGTAACTAATACAGATGTTTCTCATTTATTTATTTATTTCAAAGTATTATGGGGGTACAAATATTTTTGGTTACATGGATTGCTTTTGTAGTGCTTGAGTCACTGTCACAGGTGTGCCTGTCAACAAGATAGTGTTCATTGTATCCATTAGGTAGGTTTTCACCTGCCCCCTCTTCCCCTCTCCCCCATTTGATTTTCAATGAGTTATACTTCCCTCTATGCACATATGTGCTCATCGATTAGTTCCAATTTAATAGTGACTGTGGTGTTTGTTTCTCCATTCTTTAGTTATTTTACTTATTAATAGAATAATGGTCTCTAGTTCCAGCCATACTGTTGCAAAAGGCATTAAGCCATCCTTCTTCAAGGTTGAACAGTATTCCATAGTATACATACACCACATTTTTAGTCCACTCATGAATTGATGGGCATTTGGGTTGATTCCACATCTTTGCAGTTGTGAATTGTGCTGCAATAAACATTTGGGTGCAGGTGTCTTTTGGATAAAATGACTTATTTTTCTTTGGGTAAATACCCAGTAGTGGAATTGCTGGATTGAATAAGAGGTTTACTTCTAGTTCTTTGAGGAATCTCCATACTGTTTTCCATAGAGGTTGTACTAATCTGTAGTCTCACCAACAGTGTATAAGTGTTCCTTTCTTTCTGCATCCAAGCCAGCATATATTGTTTCTGTAAAAGCCATTCTACCTGGGGTAAGGTGATATCTCATTGTGTTTTAATTTGCATTTCCCTGATGGTTAGTGATGCTGAGCATTTTTTCATGTTTATTGGCCATTTGTCTAACTTCTTTTGAAAAGTTTCTGTTCATGTCTTTTGACCACTTTTTAATGGGGTTGTTTGATTTTTCCTGATTGATTTGCTTGAGTTTTTTGTAGGTTCTAGCCTTAGCCCTTTATCAGATGTATAGCTTGTGAATATTTTCTCCCATTTTATAGGTTGTCTAATTGTTCTGTTGCTTATGTCCTTGGCTGTGCAGAAGCTTTTTAATTTAAACAAGTCCCATTTATTTATTTTTGTTGTTGCTGTGATTACCATTGGCGTTGTCTTCATAAATTCTTTGCTTAGGCTGATATCTAGTAGAGTTTTTCCAACATTTTCTTCTAGAGTTCTTAAGGTTTCATGCTTTACATTTAAGTCTTTTATCCATCTTGAATTTTTGTATGTGGTGAGAGATATAGATCCTGTTTCATTCCTCTGCATGTGGCTATCCAGTTGTCCCAGCACCATTTATTGAATAGAGATTCCTTTCCCCAGTGTATATTGCTCTCTGCTTTGTCGAAGATAAGTTGGGTGTGAGTGGTTTTATGTCTGGGTTTTCTGTTCTGTTCCATTGGTCTATGTCTCTATTTTTGTACCAATTCCACGCTGTTTTAGTTACAACAGCCTTGTAGTATAGTTTGAAGTCTGGTAATGTGATGCTTCCAGATTTGTTCCTTTTGCTTAAGATTGCTTTGGTTATTCTGGCTCTTTTCTGGTTCCACATAAAGTATAGAATTATTTTTTCTAGATCTGTGAAATATGACATTGGTATTTTGATGGGGATTGCACTGAATCTGTAAATCACTTTTGATAATATGAACATTTTAACAATGTTGATTCTACCAATCCATGAACATGATATGTTTTTCCACTTGTTTGTATCATCTGTGATTTTTTTCCTCAGTGTTTTATAGTTCTCTTTGTAGAGATCTTGCACCTCCTTGGTTAAGTATATTCCTAGATACTTAATTTTCTTTGTAGCCATTGTGAATGGTACTGAGTCTTTTATTTGATTCTCAGCTTGACTGTTGTTGGTGTATAGGAATGCTACTTATTTGTGTACACTGATTTTGTAACCTGAGATTCTGCTGAATTTATCAATTCCAGGAATCTCTTGGTGGACTCTTTGGGGTTTTCTAGAGATAAGATCATATCATCAACAATACAGATGTTAATGCAAGCTCAAGTGTTTCTTTTTATAGAAATGTTTGTGGAACATCGATGTTTTAAAGGACTTGAATTCAAGAGATCTGTTGTTACTAGGATGGCACAATCTTCTGTTATAGTTTCAAGTCTTGGGATCTTTCCACTATACCATATTCTCCCATCCATCCATCCTCTCACTCATCCACCCAATATTTACCAAACGCTTGCTATGTGCCAAGCAGTGGGCAATGAACAAAATAACTATCATCCCCTCTCTCACGGTGATCTTGGTCTAGTCTCAAATGATAGGTTGTAAAAGTCCTTCCATGTCAATGCACATAGCCCTATATAGGGTATATTCTTTCCCATTTTTATGTTGGAGTATTCATCTCTTTCTTATTCATTTATAAGGCCTCCTTGTATATTCCATGTATATTCCTCCTTGTATATTCTGCCATATAGATAATAAGGACTTTCCCCAATGCGTCAGTTGTCTTTCCACTTTGATTTTCTTCCGTTCCCCGTGTTTTTGCTGTTTCCCTGGAAAAACTTTATTTTATAACATATATAATTTTATTTTATAACATATACATAGTCAAGTATATTAATCTTATCTTTACAGTTTCCAATATTATGTGGAGAAGGTCTTTGCACAAAAGAAAATATTTTAATTTAATGGTAAAGTTAACAGTTTTGTTTTGTTCCTTAAGAGAAACTTCCAAATGACACAACAGGTAATTTCTAGGTAGAGTCTCATTAATTTAATATTCAGGGTGTACATTACTGACCGTTGGGGAAAAATTACAATCTTTTTTCTTTGAAGTATTTTTAAGAAAAAAATGAAAACGTCTTCCCAATTAGTGATTTGGAACACTACTAAAAACATTTCTAGTTACACCTTCTTCAAAAAGAGTGACTACAGGTTTCCTGTTTCAGAATTTCTCTCAATCTTAAAAGAATTTCTCTATAAACAAATCAGTGTCTATGTCCTATGAAATCATATACAGGCATACCTAGTTTTATTATGTTTCATTGATAATGTGTGTTTTTTTTTTTTTTTTTACAAATTGAAGATCTGTGGCAACTGTGTGTTGAGCAAATTTTTGGTGCCATTTTTCCAACAGCATATGCTCACTTCCTGTCTCTGTATCACATTTTGGTAATTCCTGCAATATTTCAAACTTTTCATTATTATTAGATCTGTAGTGTGATCTGTTATCAATGATCTTTCATGTTACTATAGTAATTGTTTTGGGTGCCACAAACTGTACCCATATAAGATGGCAAACTTAATCAATAAATGTTGCACTGTGACTACTCCAGCAACTGGCTGTTCCCCCTTTTTCTTTCCCTCTCCTTGGGTTGCTCTATTCCTAAGACACAACAATATTGAAATTAGGCCAATTAATAACCCTATAATGGCCTCTAAGTATTCAAGTGAAAGGAAGAGTCACATATCCCTAACTTTAAATCATAAGCTAGAAATGATTAAGCTTAGTGAGGAAGGCCAAAAGCCAAGACAAGCCAAAAGCTAGGCCTCTTGTGCCAAACAGTTACCCAAGTTGTGAATGCAAAGAAAAAGTTTTTAATGGAAATTAGAAGTGCTACTCCAGTGAATACACAAATGATAAGAAACTGAAACAGCCCTATTGCTGGTATGAGAAAATTTCAGGGGTCTGGACAGAAGATAAACCAACTAGAACATTCCCTTAAGCCAAAGCCTGATCCAGAGTAAGGTGGCTAAGAGAAGTAAAGGAAGCTGTGTAAGAAAAGTCTGAAGCTAGCAGAGGTTGGTTCATGATGTTTAACAGAAGAAGTCATCCCAGAACATAAAAGTAAAAGGGAAAGCAGCAAGTGCTGATGTAGAAGCTGCAGCAAGTTATCCAGAAGATCAATGATGAAGCAACAAATATTCAATGTAGATGAAACAGTCTTCTATTTGAAGATGCCATCACAGATAGAGAGGAGAAGTCAATGCATAGCTTCAAAGCTTCAAAGGACAGGGGGACTCTACTGTTAGAGATTAATGCACATGGTGACTTTAAGTTGAAACTAATGTTTATTTACCATTCTGAAAATCCTAGGGCCCTTAAAAATTAAACTAAATCTACTCTGCCTATGCTCTATATATGAACCGCAAAGTCTGAATGGCAGCACATCTGTTTACAGCATGGTTTATGAAATATTTTAAACCTACTGCTGAGACTTACTACTCAGAAAAAAAGATTTGTTTCAAAATATTACTGCTCATTAACAATGCACCTGGTCACCCAAGAGCTCTGATGGGTAATGTATAAGATAATTCATGTTGTTTTTATTCCTGCTAACAGAAGACCCATTCTGCAACTCATGGATCAAAAAGTCACTTCAACTTTCAAGTCTTATTGTTTAAGAAATACATTTCATAAGGCTATTGCCTACTGTAAATAGCCAATCCTGATGATTCTGGCAAAAAAAAAATTGAAAACCTCTGGAAAGGATTCATCATTCTAGATGCCATAAAAACATTCATGATTTATAGGAGTAGGAGGAAGTCAAAACAGCAACATTAACAGCAGTTAATGTTGGAGTTTGGAAGAAGCTGCTTCAAGCCCTCATGGATGACTTTGAGGAGTTCGAGACTTCAGTGGAGGAAGTAACTGCAGATGTGGTGGAAACAGCAAGAGAACTAGAAGTGGAGATGTGACTGAATTGTTGCAATCTCACAATAAAACTTTAACTGGTGAGGAGTTGCCTCTTACAGATTAGCAAAGAAAGTGGTTTATTGAGATGAAATCTACCCCTGGTGAAGATACTGTAAATATTGTTGAATGACAAGAAAAAGTTTAGAATAGTCCATAAACTTAGTTGATAAAGCAGTGCCAGGGTTTAAGAGGATTGATTCCAACTTTGAAAGAAGTCCTACTGTGGGTAAAATGCTATCAAACAGCACTGCATGCTACAGAGAAATCTTTTGTAAAAGGCAGTCCCCATTGATGCAGCAAACTTCACTGTTGTGCCATAGCCGCCACCACCACCCCAATCACTCAGCAGCCATCAACACTGAGGCAAGACCGTCCACCAGCAAAAAGATTATGGCTCGCTGAGGGCTCAGATAACTGTTAGCATTTTTTAGCAATAAAGTATTTTTAAATTAATGATGTTGTTTTTTTTTAAGACATAATGCTATTGCACATGTAATGGACTACAGTATAGTGTAAACATAACTTTTATATACACTGGGAAACCAAAAAGTTTGTGTGACTCACTTTACTGCAGTGGTCTGGAACCAAATCTGTAACATCTCCAAGGTATGCCTGTATCTAGGTTTTACATATTACGAAGAGATTTTGGTTTATGAATATATCCTAAATAGATACAAAAGATCACAATATGAAAAGACATGCTAAATGGAGTATTCAACTTTTACTAAGATTGGCAAATGCCAAATTAGAAACAAAATACTTTAATGCAAAAATCTGCTCCATTTTCCCTTCAAGGAAATTTCTTTGTTTTTATCTACCTAGACATGCTTCATCACTCTAGCTCTTTTCAGTTCTCTAACTACAATTTAAATTTAGTATCCTTTGTGATTTTCTTGCACATTTTCTTCTAGGTAATTAATATGATGTAAATAAAACTATGTTAAACTTAACACCTATGACACCATGCCAAATACCCCAGAATTCAACATATAATGATATCATTATCTTTTGTATGATTCAACTGCTAATTTTTAGTCCATATTTATAACTTTACAACTAACTTGAATTTATTTTAATTTTCCTAAAATAGAATAAACCATTTTAGTTAAAATTAGATATTAGCTTCCTTCTATTGAATATTAATCTTATAACTGTAGTCCATTAAAAATTAAACACAACTAAGAGCATTCAAGTTTACTTGGCTTAATTTGTCCTTCATATACCCATATGCTTATTGTTTACTCTTTCATTATTTTAGACATACTTTACATGCTTTCTAAATGGTGTCATTAGCTGTTGGCAAATATGAGAAGGCCAGTTTTAAGTACCCTATTCATAGTTTTGCATTAAAAACAAAAATTTCACTTAACAAAAATTCCCTAAGCAGACATTCATTCATTTTAAATAAACACTAACTGAGTAACCACTACTACATAGCACTTAACTAGACAAAGTCCATCAGAGATCAAGTTGGTTCTAAGTTAAAAATCTAGCTGGAAAAAAAATCATGAAACAACTGGGAAACAACTTTTCTCTTTACCTCCACAATGCCGCCTCCAAATTGTCACTAGAATTCCCTTGCTTTACACGAATAATCAAATAAACAGAAACAATGCTTACAAAATTCCAAACTTCTCAGAAGGACATTAAAAACTCTCTGGGTATATTTTTCAGTATATACTACATGCTTTCTATAATACACTCTAGCAATAATGTCCATGCCATGCCCCAAATATACCCTATCCATTTCCTAAATGAGCTCTGGAGATTGTTATCTTTAGTTCTTTTATGAAGAGAAAATGACTGGTCTTTCCTATCCCTACTCTCTACTACTTGCTTAAGACCTACCTCAAATGCCATCTCTTCCAGGAACCCTTCCTCAACTACCAAGCAGAATTTTAATTCTTTTAAATAACCATGATCTAAACAGTTGTATCTTGATGATAACACAGATCTATACAATTAAATTGCTTACACAAAAGTATCTCAATAGTCATTCTGCATAGTTGGATTAAAATTCATACAGATGATGGGTATTAGAGATCTAACATTCAGAACTTGAAACAGTAAGGCCAGGCACTGGTGGCTCATGACTGTAATCCCAGCACTCTGGCAGGCTAAAGTGGGAGGATCACTTAAGGCCAGGAGTTTGAGACCTGCTTGGGCAACACAGTGAGACCTCATTGCTACAAACAATTTTTTTAAAAAAAAATTAGCTGGGCATGATAGAGCGCACCTGTAGTCTCAGCTACTTGGGAGGCTAAGGCAGGAGGATTGCCTAAGCTATGACTACACCACTGCATTCTAGCCTGGGTGACAGAGCGAGGCTCCGTATCAAGAAAAACAAAAGAAAAGCGAACCAAAGTGAAAAGAAAAGAAAAGAAATTTAAATAATAGAATTTAGTTGTGTCTGTTTAAACTAAAGGCATATACATAAGTGATTACGTGATTTCTGGGACCTAGAAAGGACTTTTGGGAATATATGAGAATAACATCCCAAAAAGTTTTCTAAAAGAATATAGAACTTATAACTGAATAGTTTTCTTATTTATTTAAACCAAGAGTTACAGCTACCCCTGAGAAATTTATGACATATCTATGAAAAGGCTCATGTTGCTCAGGTGTATTCCAGAAGTCTATCTTCTAGGTATGATCACGTTTATAGATCTTAGACAGAAAGTATAATCCAAAGCTTTTGTTAAAAAAGAAAAGCAAGCAGCCTATTCATTCATGCAATATGAAAGGCTAGCCTGTATCTAGTGGTTGTCTTCTAGCTATCTTTGACAAACAGTGCAGTATGTAAGGGTTAGCAATGTTATTATTTTATGTGATGGGAATTTTAAAGAAAGTACAGTATTCCATATATCAGCTTATATTATACAAGAAGTAATTTATCAAGACCACTCCTAGTCAGGTTAAATGAAAGTTAAGCCAATGGAATGTCAGGTGATCTGGATTCTAGTCCTAATTCTTGACTACTTTGTAATGTGATCTTGGGTAAACTGCTTAATTTCTGCAGGTCTCAGATTTATCATTTATAAAATGAGGAGGTTTGACTGGATGATCCCTAGAGTATACTGCAGCTCAAAAAATGGAAAGGAAGAAATACATCTTAAATTTATTTTATTAATAGAGGAAATTAAACTATCAGCATAAACTGATAATTTTTCCACCTATTCACAAAGCTGATAACTAATATTCTGAAACTGGCCCAAAAATGTTTCAAAGTTGGATTTTCTAGGTCAATAAATCTAGCACTTTAAGTTTAACTATCAATTTCTCTTCACTTTACTGATATATTTTTCCTCTTTAGGTCTCAAAAGTTGCTGTAAAATCTCTTATTTCTTTGCAATTCATGATATAATTCATCCTAGTCTGGCATTTCATCAATTTAACAGTTCTAATTGCCTTATTATCTGCTCTGGTGCAGTAGTAAAGCCTCTGAACATTTCATTTACCTTACCAACAAGAAAATCCCATATATCTCAGCCTTAAGGATATTACCTCTACCTCTTAGATGAGCAGAGGCATGAAGACTTAAGCTCTCTGGAAAGCCAATATAATCTATCACTATTTAACTGTTTGTCAATGTTTATGCCTGTCTCAACTCACATTTAATGGGGCTTTTTATTGTTATTTTCCACTATAAAATTTTGAAGATATCTAAACATCACCAATTCTCTTCTAAGTTTAGGATATATACTGCAATGTTACTTACTTGGAAGACACAGTGATAAGGTACAAATGCGTGGGCTTTGAAGTCAGGAAGACTAAATTGCATGGATTCAGATCTTAGTTCTGACCTTTGCCATCTGTATGGCTTTAAGTGAGTCATGTGCCTCTCTGGGCCTCAGCTTCCCTGTGTAAAACAGGAAGACTAACTAATATACAACATGGTAGTGAATATAAAATAAATAAGTAAGTATAGTTCCTGGCCCAATGCTGCATATACAACAGGTATTCAGTAACTTTAAGTCATGCCCATCCTCTACCCACTAAACTCCCACTTAGTTGTAATTCTGCTTGTTGAACCAGTCAGTTTGAAAATATATTCAAGTCACCAGCTACTTCTATAGGAGTGTTTCCAAACTGCTGTTTGCAACCCATTAGTCAGGACTGTAATTCATGAAATCAACTCAGTGGACTGTGATCAGTAACGTTTTAATGGAACAGAATAAAATGGAATTCAAAATAGCAGATTTCAACATAAGGTAGTAAAAGCAGGAATATTTCATTAAACTATGCTTCAGTTTTATCTATATGTATTAGTGTACTATGTCATGACACAAAATAAAATATATTTCTTTGGGATGGATCAAAAAAATTTGAAATAGCCGGGCGCAGTGGCTCACGCCTGTAATCCTAGCACTCTGGGAGGCTGAGGCGGGCAGATCGCTCAAGGTCAGGAGTTCGAAACCAGCCTGAGCAAGAGCGAGACCCCGTCTCTACTAAAAATAGAAAGAAATTAATTGGCCAATTAAAAATATATAGAAAAAAAAATTAGCGAGGCATGGTGGCGCGTGCCTGTAGTCCCAGCTACTTGGGAGTACAGAAGGATCGCCCGAGCCCAGGAGTTTGAGGTTGCTGTGAGCTAGGCTGACACGTGGCACTCTAGCCTGGGCAACAGACTGAGACTCTGTCTCAAAAAAAAAAAAAAAAAAAAAAATTTGAAATATATTGCCCTATAGAGAAGGGCAGTCATTTTGGCTAGATCACTCCTCTTCCCTGCCTACCTTCACCAGGGAAATATACCACTGGGCCCTTAAAATCAGTATTTCAAAGTTAAGAGGCCCACTAGCATTGTTCCTCTATATAAACAGTTAAATATAAGCTTGAGGTTACCTGTGTTGTTAACAAGACCAAAACACAGAAATGATACTTTAATTCTTCCCTTCTTAACTATTTATCAAGTCCTCATCTCACATTTTTCTTCTGTTGAACCACAGTACCATGTAAGAGGCTCCCTGGGGGTTTTACCACACACACGAAAGAATTTTGCAAATAGAAACCCAGTTATCCAATAATACAACATTAAAATTAAAAATGTATTCCCATAACCAAAACTCTTTTGGTAAAGTAAGTGTATTTTGGGGAGAATATTTGTTTTCTAAAACAGAGCCAAATTAAATGGGGGTTGGGGGAGGGCTATTAGAAAATGGCTTTCCCAAGAAAGTGATGTCAATGTTAGGATTTGATGGATGAGTGGGAACTAGCAGTGCAGAGATGGGGGAAAGGGTATGTGGCAGGAGTAGCAAGCAGGGAGGCAACATTCTACTAGGTACTAAGAACATACAAAATTCCAAAGCAAGAGAGAACATGAAAATTTGGTTTGAAAATTAAGTAAGGCTGGTTCATTGAGTGTGGAGAAGAGTAGCAAGAGATAAAGCTAAACAAGACAGCAGAGGGATAGATTATAAAGTCATTCTAAAGAATCTGGATTGTTCCTAAATTTATTTGACAGTCAAATCAGGTGAGTGACATAATCACATTTATCTTTAGAAAAGATCACTACAGCTGCAATATGGAGAATGTAATAGCGTGGGGCAAGAGTAGGGCCAGACAGACAAGGGGAGTGTGGCAGTAATCCAGGGGAGAAAAGGTAGTGACTTAGACAAGGGTGGTAGCTATAGGAATTGCAAGATGTAGACAAATATGAAAGGTATTTTAACCCTCATGAATGATGGATGTGGAATGACAAAGAAGAGGGAGAAGCCAAAGGTATGAGCAGATGGTGGTGTGGTAGTGCCACTGCCTGAGATACGGAGCTCACAAGAAGAGTGTGGGGGAGAGAAAATATAAAACTAGTACCTTTTTAATTATGTTATATTTAATTATGTTATATATGCTATATAATTATGTTTAATTATGTTATATTAAAGTGGAAATGTCCAAAGGTAGCCATCCCAAAGTTCAAGAAAGAGGTCTAGGCTTGACATATAAATGTGGGAGTATGAGCATATCGACGACAACTATAGTCATAGGAGTGAGTAAGACTATTTTCTGGAATGTTTATGGAGTGAAAAGGGAAAAGAACCCTAGGCAGAACCCCGGAGAATATTTAAGTGAGGTTAAGTCTATGCTAGATCAAGAACTTCATCTGTCTATTCACTATTTTACCTCTATCACTCGAACAGTACCTGCCATATATTGGTGGCTCAATAAATTTTTATTGCCTACATAACAAAGACATAAGAAACTAAAAATAAGATTGAGAAGTGGCAAAGAAGTAGAAAGGAAACCAGGGAACTGAAGTATCACTGCAGCCAAGGAAAGAAAATAGGATGGAAGCTTTTCAAGAAGGTGAGAAAAGACAATTCTGTCAATTGCTGCTAATAAGATAAAGACTTAAAAAGCATGGGTGACTTTCTTTTATTGCTGTTGCTAAGCAAAGAAACCAGATTACAGTGGGTTAAGAAGTGACTGGGAGGTAGGCATGTGGAGCCTCTGAATATAGATAATTTTTAAACAAGTTTGGCTCTTAGGGAGGGAAATGAGATAGATGATTTTGCTGTTGTTTCTGTAAAATAAACGTGACTTCAGCATGCTTGAATGCTATTGAGAAGAAACTGGTAGCGGTTAAAGACACAGAAGTGAGAAGAGACAAACAGAGAGAAAGACAAAAGGACAGGATTTAGATCACAGAATGTTAGATTTCAATAAGAGGTTTCAGATTTTTGACTCTAAGAGGAGGTAACAAGGAAAGTAAAGGTGCAGTGCAGGTTAAGTATGTAGGTTTAATGATGCATGGGGCACATATGAAAAGCCTGCCATTAGCCAGGGAAGACTTCAGGGAAGAAGTAATGATTAAAAAGAGACCTAAAAATTGAGGACTAGTATCATTCAGGGCAGAAGGTTGGGGAGTGGTCTATTCAGAGGAAAGAGAATATTTAGTAAAGACTTAGAGGGAAATTTTATGTTCAAAAGTTACTGTATTTACCAAGTCCAACAATACAGAGTAGGAAAACTGCCTGGAGCCTAGATTTGGCCCTTGGCTAAATTTCACTTACCCTTCTGGCTACTGATATAGTTCAGTGAATACTCTCTACCCTCAGAGGCTATCTAGATATCCCAATCAGAGTACTTTCTCTAATGTTTGGGGATTATAATATTTGAAGAACCATGACCACTAATTCATCAGCCAGTCATTCAGTTATGAGTTAAATGCTTCTTGAATAATTACTGAGTTCAAGGCATGATCTTGGATTCTGGAGACTACAAAGTGAACAGGCATGTTTCATCACTCTTAAGAAACTTAGTCCTTTAATGGGTAGAGTAAGTGAAATGTTACTTGAGGCCCATAGGCCAAAGCAAATACAGGTTGAGAATCTTTTATCCAAAATGCTTGGGACCAGAAGTGTTTTAGATTTTGGATTTTTTCAGATTTTGTAATATCTGCGTTATACGATACTCACTGGATGACCATCCCTAATCCAAACATCCAGACTCCTCCAATGAGCATTTCTTTTGAGTGTAAAAATGGTGCTCAAAAAGTTTCAGATTTGGGAGCATTTCAGATTTTCAGACTAGGGAAACTCAATTTGTAACATGTATTCCTTCTTTCTAACAGAGCTACATTCTGTTATCTTATGTCTCTCCTCTCTATGTCTCTTACTCATCCCATCCCTTCTTTTCCCTATCTTTACTGGCCATAGAAGTATATAAAACTTTAAATATTTATTCTACTAACTGAATACTGTTTCATATTTCTAAGATATCTGATTAAAAATAAAGTTCAACATTTTTTATTCCAAGGAAAAGAAAAAACTAAGTTATCATTATAGAAGGCCCTTGATGACTTTTTTTTTTCCTATGTGCTAATAATGGTCTCCAAGAGTATTGACATCTGGGGACTTAACACTTGAGGACTTAACTCTCAGTAAATACCCCAAAATATTCATATAATTTTAATTTTCTGAAATACAATTTTGAAGGCTATCATCTATAAACATGGTATTCGAGAAGAACAGGTCATCAGTACAGTGAATGAGTCTGATAACTATCCAACATCCAATCTCAATGTAGTTTTTCTGTTTGTTTTGCCCTTGCGTATAGTATTACTCCAGTAAATGAATTAAAACACAAACACATAAAACCCATTTTGTTTCTTTGAGGAAAAAGATTCAGAAAAGAAAGTCAATTGCTAATGGTAATAAGAGTAAGTAAAGAGATCTAAGAAAATTACTGTTTGCAAATCTGGAAATTAGAAAAGATCTCAGAACATATCCCTCAACAAACCACAAATTATCTTTTGTATTTTCCCCACTCCCATGCCATCTTCTATCAATATGCGAAACAAGAGCTAGAAAATCCTTAATTTGACTGAAATCTAGAAACATAAATTCTTAAAGATAATCTAACTACAGAATTATGATATTTTATCACACTGTTAGACTCAAAATACTGGCTAGAAGAAACAAATGCTAGTGTCTTAAGTTACTGCCTTATTAAAGGATAGCATATCATAGTTAGAGGTAGTAACTAAGAGACCTAAATTCTAGATTGTAGAACATACTTTGCCACTTAATATCTGTATGCCCATTTGAAAGTCACTTAATCTGTGTACTTGTCAATTCCCTGGAAAAGCAGATATTAAGACAGGATTAAACTTATAAGGATTTTATTGGGGCAAATACCCAAGAGGGCAGAAAATGGGGAGGGAGCTGGAAAAGGCTGGGAGAGTCATGGGACCACAATGTTATTTTAACCCTGAGTGAAAGCAAGAGTGAGCAAACGTTAAGAAGCATCCTAGAAAGTCACGCAGTTTAAAGAAGTTTCAACAAGGCCACTAGGGAGTCTCCGGGCCAAAGTCTGCTGTCACAGGAATCCCAGGTCTCCCATGAAAAGGCCTGTCTTATTATCCTTGCTGTGCTTACTCTCTGGCTGGCAGCAGCTCATGGGACGCAAGACCTTGGGACAAATGAAGTAATGGATTTCACAGTCCAGTAACTGAGGCCCTTACTTAATATGCTACCTGTGTATGGAGGTCTTCAAGTTTCATTTTCATGGCCACCCAACCTCTTCTGAGAATTTTCACATCCATAAATTTCCTATTTTTGTCCTTCCAACTTCACAAGGTTGTGTCAAGTATCATGGTAGGCACTGAGGATATAATGGTGAACAAGAAAGACATAGTCTCTGCCCTCAAAGAACTTACCTCTAGTGGAAGATACAAAGAAGCAAAGACACAATTAAATGCTGTGTGAACTGTACAAACTGTCATTCACCTACAAACCTCTGATGGCTCCCTATTACCTATAGAAGAAATTCTATACTTGGTATGATATACACAACTGAGTCCTGATTTATTTGATCAACTGTATCTCCTACTAACTCCCCAGCCCTCACAAACCTTAAATGCTCCAGTCATCACAAACATTTTATTGCCGCCCAAATGTAACTTACTGATTCACACCTCCATGCTTTTATAGCTATAGTTCCATCTACAGTGTGACTTGTATTCAGCTTCAAGATCCCATTCAAATGTCACCTATGAAAAACCTTCTCTAATCCTAGAGTAGTAGTTCTCAATGGGGGCAATTATGATAATGTCCAGAGACAATCTCAGTTATCACAAGTGTATGTGGTGAGGGTACTACTGACATCTAGTGGGTAGCCACAAGGGATGCTGCTAAATACCCCAACGCAAAGGACAGCCTTCCCTGCTCCCAGTGAAGTATTAGCCCAGAATATCAAATGTGCTGAGTTTGAAAAACCTTGTCCTAGCAGCAGTTTGTCATAACTTTCTGTGGGTTCACAAAGCATTCTGTCCTTATTTACAGGACTTTTGACTTTCTCCAACACCATAAGCTCCTAGAAAACAGAATGCATTATTCATCCTCTACATTTATGGTTTCATCTCTTTTATAAATTTATCAAAGTACAAAAAGGTATAGCCAGTTGCACTGGTGTCATTCAATAAGTGCTTCCATCCTAGCTCTACCACTTCCTAGCTGTGCATCTTTGGGCAAATTACTTAAACTCAGTTTCTTCATCTGTAAAATGGGGAATCACTACAACTACTTTACGTAAGTATTTTAAGCGTTTAATGACACATACATGAAGTGCTTAGCTAATGTATGGTACACTGTGAAAGTTCAATAATTATCAATTAACACTGATGTTCCCATGACTTTTTATGTTGCCAAACAAAGCAAAAGGAAGAAAAAGATGGGGGCAGGAAGTGATGAAAAGAGAGATTTTAGACACAAAAAACATTAGTATTCAATACATCAATTATAAAAGTGATATGTAACTGCTCTTCCTTTTTCAGCATTTTTTCATCACTCATTAGTTTCAAAAACAGTACTTTGTATATTCCTTGTAATTCAAATAAATGCTATAATATTTATTTGTAATTCAAAATATTATCTTTATCACTAAAATTAATTTAATTTAGGTCACAAATTTACTTTATCTAAGTATAGTAACACTGAAGTATCACTAATTTCACAATTTTATCCATAAAACAAAAGAAACAGTCTGAATTTTCACAGTGAGTATAAACCTGAACATCTGATATTAAGGAATGTTAAGCTAGGATTTATCATGTGTTATGTGTTAAGCAGCACTTAATGAATGCTCTTTCAAGTAAGAATTAATGATGCTGTGGGGGGTTAATTTTGACAAAAACTGAATAACAAAGTTCTGGTGAACAGTGGTCAATATTTAGCACAGTGCCTTACACACAGATATTCAATAAATAGCGGCTGAAATAAATCCAGTGAAGGAATCCTCAGGTTTGGGAAAATTTATCACAATCCAGATTGGCAATAGCATTAGTAGCTGACAGGGAGGTACTAGTTTTCAGCTCACATCTTCCCTTGCCAAAACCGTTCAACTCTCTTGGAAAATATTTTTCCCTTGGGGAGAAAGGGATTTTCATAGGCCATGGTAAATACTTAGAATTGTAAGAAAAATGAGCTCTGTATGCTTGCTCTGCTGGGGAAAGGATTAGTTCTTGACGTCTTCAAGTTTACTGGTCATCTCTGTTCCAGTGACAATAAAACCTGCATATGAAGCGTGAATAGTCTTTATTCATTTGTTCCAATAGGGCATGTTAGCCTTTAGAGACATGTCAAATTTGTCACTTAAAACTTATTTCACTGTTTTAATCATCGCTAATTTATAAAACTCTAGCCAAGGGGGACATACATATTGGAGAATTTGATACTAGAATAATATGAAAACAAAATTTATTTTAACTTATAAAAAGCATCTATTCTAGGGTAAGGGAAGATTTATTAGTATAATAAATCTTTGATCTTAACCAAAAGACTAATCTTAGCAAAAAAGCAATGACCCAGCACCACCTTTAAAGTTTATCACTACCTTTAACCAATAAACTCAATTCCTATGCCTAAACCTGATTTCTAGATACTAACTTGGTAGTCATAATAACACAAACTGTATAAAGCAGTCTCCCACAAACATTATGCTTCATTTTTCACCAGTTTTGAATATGCATGAGAAACAACAGAAAAGCACTTTGTGAATGTACCATTCATTTCTGGACCACTGAAAATGTACCATCTACCAGATTAGGTATTATGCTTATTTTCACTTTAAAGAATTATCAAAGCCCTAAATTTGTGGTAAAGTCTTAATTTATCCAAATCACATACATCACATTATTTACTCCAATCAACATATTATTCAACATTTTCTCGTATCATGCAATCAGCTTCTTCAAGATAAAATTGTTTTAAAAACCAAGCCAAATTTCTATTAGCTTTATATTCAAAATTACTATGAAAACATTAAACGTCCACAAACTAAAAAACCAAAGTGCAATGTACCTAAACAAACACTTAAGTTATTATTCTACCTTGGAGGGAGTCAGCATTAAAGTTTACTTACAGCATTTTTAAGAAAATTACACTTTTAAAATGCTCTCTCCTTGTACATACGTACACTTATAGGCCGACTCTTTAAGAATTAAATTTCAGGAAAATAACCAATATTTATAATTTCACAGATACTACTAAAAAATTTTGAAAAAATTCTGGCCTTACTACATAATTTTTTAAAAACCCTAAAAACTGTTACTTTCACTACATATAACATTCTCTGTCAGTGAAAAACATCAGTATAATTTCTACAAAAAATTTTAGTTACAGTAATCAAAACAAAATGTAAAATTATTTATTATATTTATTATATTAAGAACTCTTAAGGATTACATAGAACTTTTAGAGCAGTTAACATTCCTCAAAGTATTCTGGAAAATGTACTGGGCTATAAGAATCAGATATATAGCAAGTATCAAAAGCTTGGAAAACGAATATAAAAGTGTTAGTCTTTCTTTAAAAGACTAATGTCTATTAACAGCTTAAAACAGGGCACAGTAGGGGGTTAATATGTTGTTGTCTGAATCACTTTCATCAGTTTAAGTGCCTATTAGTCCTTATTAGCAACATGCTATTGGTCTTTTGAAGTTTTTTCTGCTTCTTCTTATCCTAGTTGGCCAGATAGATACTTTGGCAATAGTGCTCGAAACATGAAGTTTAGATTTTTATTTTTGTTTAGATTTTAGAATTTTAGATTTGTATCTAAAAAATGTTTTCTTCTTTTAGTATTACATTCAGAAGTAAAGTAATATAAATTGTTCAGCATAGCTGTATGCTCTGTTTTTATCTCATAATTTTCAATATAAAAAGTACTCTCCAAAATTTCTCCAAAGGAGAGAAATCAAGATGAATCTTCTCAGAAACCAAAGCAATTCACGTGCAAACCCTCCTAAGTAAGATCACTAATGCAAAACTGTTTTATTTAGTTTCCAGCATTACCAATGGTTATTCTTCAGATATCACAAATTTATTGTTTAAAAACTGAAATTCAAATGATAAAACTGAAAAATAACTTATGATCAAAGTTTACTGAACTTATTTTGGAGGACCAAACTTTAATTAAACTCTAAAACTTAAAAAAAAAAAAACTATTTACAACAGGAAAGTCATTCCAAGGAATCCACATCTATGAAATAACATAAGGTAGTAACGTGGGTTACTACAGTTGTGGCTATACCAGCTATACCAGCTGGGTGATCCTGAGCAAATTAACTACCTACCTCTTTTGTTTGTATGTGTGTTTGTGCATGTGTGTGTGCACACTCATGTGGTGGGGGAAAGGGGAAAGAGAGACTCAGAGAATGTAAGAATATAATAAGAATCTCTGAGAGGCATTTCATCAGTTCTATAATTTAGTGTTTCAAAAGAAAAAGATTTTCTCCTTTTAGGACTATATTCCAAAGTGAAACTAATTTAAATTTAAATGGTTTAGCATATCTGCAGGGATAATTTGTGCTTATCTTAAAATTTTCAACAAATTGAAAACAATTTTCAACAAATTTTTTAGAAAAGTATTTTCCTAAAAAAACTAAACATACTCGGCATTTCCACTTCTTACATTGTTGACCCTTGAACAACTTGGAGTGGAGGGGGTTAGGGGCATCAGCCCCCCTCCCCCAGCAGTCAAAAAGCTGCATTTAACTTTTGACTCCTAAAATATTTGCCTACTAACAGTCTACATTGACTGGAAGCCTTACCGATAACATAAATGGTTAACACATATTTCGTAGGTTGTATGTATTATATACTGTATTCTTAAAGTAAGCTAGAGGAAAGAAAATGTTATTTAAAAAATCATAAGGAAAATAAAACACATTTACAGTACTGTACTGTATTTATTGATACTATAAGTTTATGCCTCTGAAGTGGCACACAACTGTAGCTGCAGACCTCAGTCTACGGAACATATCAAGCAATTCAACTTTTTCTTGTAATGTCATGACTTTTCTCTGCTTCTTGGGAACACTTCCAGCATCACTAGTCACATTCTGTATGGGTCCTGTGGTGTCATTCAAGGATTACATTATTGCACTAAACACAATAAAAATAATCAAGAACCAAGACAGGTCACTTTTTACAGTGACACTGCAATTTACTGGAGAGACTAACTGCTCAATTAGAAGAATGAGCGTCACACAGGTGTTTTAAATGAATACTCACAACACTTGAGCTCATCACAATAGCAACAGGAGGTGGCTATGAAATTACTACAGGAGTACAGTATGTACTACAGTTAATTTTAGGCAGCTATGATTTTTAATACTGCACCTTTACGTTTCTTTACACTTCTCTCAACTGCGAATGGTGCCATGGACAGTTGTGTTTGTGTGCATAAGCTTTGATAAATTTTAATCTTCCGAAATGTATTTGTGTATATTTGATAGTATATTATAAAATAAACTAATATTTACATATATTTTATCCACTCATGACATACCTTTTTCTTAATTTGAAATTAACAATTGAGATTGTCAGAAGTCTGCTCTCTTGTTATTGCTTTATGTGGACTAGGCTCTCTTTTAGCCACCATAATACTGTCCACTCATCTCCATGAGGATACAAGCTCCACGAAGCCAGGGACATATCCCCAGAGGTTAGGCACAAAAAAGAGTCTTAGTAAATATCATACAATGATTGAATTTACTCTTTGACATTTCAAGTTCCTTGAGGACAAAAACAGCATCTTATTCCTCATGTCCCTTTAATATTTAATAGAATTATTCTTTTCTTTCTTTTTTTTTTTTGAGACAGAGTTTCGCTCTGATGCCCAGGCTATAGTGCCATGGCATCAACCTAGCTCACAGCAACCTCAAACTCCTGAGCTTAAGCAATCCTTCTGCCTCAGCTTCCCAAGTAGCTGGGACTACTGGCATGCGCCACCATGCCCAGCTAATTTTTTCTACATATTTTTAGTTGTCCAGCTAATTTCTTTCTATTTTTAGTAGAAGGGGGGGTCTCACTCTTGCTGAGGCTGGTCTCGAACTCCAGACCTCAAGTGATCCTTTCACCTCGGCCTCCCAGAGTGCTAGGATTACAGGCGTGAGCCATTGCGCCCGGCCAGAATTATTCTTTTTACAAACAAGTAAAAGCCAAAGTTGTTTCTTGAGACCACTTCTACTTAATCTAATACTAAAAATGCTAGGATAGTTTAAAAAGAGTAATATGTAGAAAATAAAAGTATCAATTTTGAAATCTACATATTTTCTTTTTTAAGAAAATAATATTTAATTGTGGCAGGAACTAGGGACAAGTAGAAATGATTAAGGGATAAGTAGAAATGATATATGTCTGCCAGATATTTAAACCTATGGCTGTGACAATTACAAAACCATATGGTATTTGGTTAAAAATACACAGCATTGCTGGGGCTGGTAGCTCACGCCTGTAATTCCAGTTATTCAGAAAGCTGAGGCGAGAGGATCACTTGAGGCTAGGAGTTTGAGTCTAGCTTGGGCAAGACAGTAATATCCTGCCTCTATGGAAAAAAAAAATTAGCTGGGCATTGTGATGCACATCTGTAGTCCCAGCTACTTATGAGCCTGAGGCAGGAGGATCACTTGAGACCAGGTGTTCAAGGCTGAAGTAAGCTACGATTGCATGACTATACTCCAGTTTGGGCAACAAAGCAAGATCCATTTCTCAAAAAAAAAAAAAAAAAAATTACCAATAAAGAATTCAGTCTTTCTCTAGAAATGCTATGTCAAACTCTAGGTATCATAAATCATAATTAACATAACAATAAATAAAAGAATCACTTAAAAAATAATACTGTTGGCCTTCTTTGGCCTCAGCTCCTGACAAATGCAGCATCATGAGGGTTTTCAGGATCCAGTATCCAAACTGCTATCTATAGGCTTCCCCTTACTCCCCAGACCCTTCCACAGAATGCACAGCCCTGGAAATCGGTAGAGTTGCCCTTTCCAAAGGACTCCCCTCTTTACCAGGTGAAAATCCTGGGTTGCCTAAGGCCTACACATATATCATTCTACACAAGGGGGAAGGAGATGATTAAGTGAGTGATTGTGGGGCTGAAGCTTCATAGCCCCCTTTTCCTTTTGCTCTTTATCTTGGAGATGCTTGTTCAGAAAGACAATTAAAATAATTTTAATTTTTTTCCAAAATGAAAACTAAACAAAAACAGTATTATTAGAATAAAATTAAGAAGTCTATTAAGAATTGGAGAGAATGTAGATCAATGAGAGGAACTCTTATGTAGGAAACTATAGGTCAGACCCCTTGAGACAAAACCATAAGGGCATCTTTGATGTCAGTACTGCCTGCTGAAATCAGCAATTGATGCAAAGACAATTAGCAGCAAAAGTTTGCTAGTAGAACGAAACAACACCTCATGCCTCACATGGTCCTTCATTCTATTATTAACCTCTCAGTAACTTCTTCCCATTTTTTCATTTCTGTCTACTTCCCTATTATACTTCAATAAATATCTGTGAAGACTTTGGTCATGGTCACTGCCTAGAGCCTCTCTGAGGTTCAGGTGGTGTCCCCCCCTAGGTCCCTCAGTGAACGTCATCTGGCCTTCGAGTAGTCACTGTCAGTTTGACACTCTTATAAAATGCCAATTGGGAATGTAAAATTGTACAATCCCTTTGGAAACAGTTTGACACTGCTATGGACTGAATGTTTGTCTCCCCCAAAATCACATACTGAAATCCTAACCGTCAATATAATGTTATCAGGAGTTGGGGCCTTTGGAAAGTAATGAAGTCATGAGGGTGGAGACCTCATGAATGAGATTAGTGCCCTTATAAAAGAGAAGTCAGAGAGCCCTCTAGACCTCTTTACACCATGTGAGGATACAATGAGAAGACAGCAGCAATACACAACCTGAAGAGAGCCCTTACCAGGGTGCCTGACCATACTGGCACCCTGATCTCAGACTTCCAGCCTCCAGAACTGTAAGAAATAAATTTCTGTTATTTATAACCCACCTAGTCTATGGTACCTGTTAGAGCAGCCCAAACTGATTAAGACATGCATTATCTTATAAAGTGGAACATTCACGTACTTTATGACATAGCAATTCCATTCCTGGTTATACACCCAAGTAAAACTCTAGCACATAATCACTAGAGACACGAACAGAAATGTATGTAGAAACAGTTAAAAACTGAAACAATTCAGGCCGGGCACGGTGGCACACACCTGTAATCCTAGCACTCTGGGAGGCCAAGGCAGGTGGATCGCTCAAGGTCAGGAGTTCGAAACCAGCCTGAGCAAGAGCAAGACCCCATCTTTACTAAAATAGAAAGAAATTAATTGGCCAACTAAAAACATACAGAAAAAAATTAGCCGGGCATGGTGGCTCATGCCTGTAGTCTCAGCTACTCGGGAGGCTGAGGCAGAAGGATTGCTTGAGCCCAGGAGTTTGAGGTTGCTGTGAGCTAGGCTGATGCCACGGCACTCTAGCCCAGGCAACACAGTGGGACTCTGTCTCAAAAAAAAAAAAAAAAAAAACTGAAACAATTCAAATGCCCATCAACAGAAGAATGAACAATTAAATTATAGTATTATCACAATGGAATATTATACAACAGTCAAAACAAACATACTAAAGGTACAAACATGAATAAAAGAATCTTGCACTTCCAAGAGCTCAAAGAATTGTACACTACTTAAACTGCTGTTAGAGGAGCATATGAAAAGAAATTACACAAGGGCTTGTAAAACGTACAAAGTCCTGGATTCTGCCCCAGACTTACAGAATTAGAATCATCAGGGCTAAGCCTCAGTAAGTGTGTTTTCAAAAAGTACTCAGGTTAATTCTTTTACATAATAAAGTTTGCAAATTATTGTTCTACTGCAACAGGTCTCAAACTTTTCATCTCAAAATACCATTAAACTCTTAAAAATTACTGAGGACTTCAAGGAGGGTTGGTTGATGTAAATTACATCTATTAATATTTACTGTATTAGAAATTAAAATAAATTTTAAAAATATTTTTAAAGTTAGAAAAATTTTAAAAATATTTGTTAACAAAATAAATAAAATGTACTGCAATGTTAACAAAAAATAACCTGTTTTATAAAAAGTAATTTTATTTTCCAAAACAAAAAAAAATAGAAAAATGGCACTGTTTTACATTTTTGAAAATCTTTTAAATGTCTGGAATAATAGATGCTGCTTCTCCATTTACTCTGTTGCAATATCATATGTCACACAGTCCCTGGAAAACTCCATGGTAGCAAATGAAAGTGAGCAAATGAAAGTGAAAAGGCAAATAATGTCTTAGTATTACCATAAAATAACTTTTACCTTGCAGAAGCACTGAAAGTGTCTCAGGGACCCCAAAGGGTCTCTAGACCGTACTTTGCAAGCCACTAGCCTAGTGAATGAAACAAATAGTTTAATGTATTTTTAGTACTATCTTGGTGAAAACTATAAAATTCTTTGGGAACACAGAGAAAGGAGCACTAACTTTGGAGACAGCCAGGAAACCTTTACAGAGGTGGTAACAACTGATCTCAGTCTTAAGCCCAAGTCCTTACACTAAGACCTTATAAGATCTATACCCTCTCCCTCCTACTTTTCTGAGTCTCCTACCCTCTCTCTTTCACTTGGTTGCTTTCCTCAAACAGGCCAGGCCAACTTTCAAGCCTTTGAATTTACTATTCCTTCTGTTGGAATGATTCTTCCCCCATATATTTCATGGCTGCTGTTGGCCACACCTGGCCATCCTGATAGCTAAGGAGAGCTGTACCTCCACATGCTTGTAATCCATTCTGGGTCCAATCTTTGGGAAGTTCCGCCTTGCACTATTTGTTACATATGTGCACTAGGAACCATATATGACAATGTACCCTGTAGCGCCATTTGTATAAGTGAAAAACTAGAGCAAAAAAAAAAAAAACTCACACAAAACTAAATATCCATTAACATGAAAAATGAAAAAATATATTAGTACATTCATATTTGAAGTTCTAGGAATAAATGTTCATATATTAATACATATATACTATATAACTTGAGTACAAATCCCTTCAGAACTGGGACCAAATTTTCACTATTTTAAGCTTTTCTGTGTGATACCACCTACTGCCCATAATGAGATTTCAACATACTTATATCCCTACTATTTTTCTTAGGTTTAAAAAAACTGAAATGGGTGAGCCTATTTATGTAAATAATTTAACAACAGGCAGGCAAACAAACAAAGGCACACATACATATACACACACACCTCGCCCCCCCCCTCCATTAAACAGAATCAAAAATAGTGTTCTGGTTAATTTTAGGTAAACTACAAAACCTTTTTCCCCCCAAGTTCTCTCATGAGGTAGCATACAAAATCTTTTTTGATAGAGTTTTAATAATTTAAAATTTTTTCTACAATAAACTAGTCTCTTCCCAGTTTTTAAAAAGAGTAAAGTTGTTGGCTTTTAAGTAAATACTTGACCTTGTCAATGGAAAAAAAGCCAAACTCCGTAAAATAATTTTAAAGAGATTTATTCTGAGCCAAATTTGAGCATCAAAAGCCAGAGACAGGCCCAAGAAGCCTTGAGCAAGTGGACTCTGTGGCTGGGTTACAGTTTGGTTTTACACATTTCAGGGAGACAGCGGTTACAGGTAAAGTCAATAAATCAATAGATAGAAAGCATACATTGGTTTGGCCGGAAAAGATGGGCCATATCGAAGGGGAGTTCTTGCAGGTTATAGGTGGGTTTAAAGATTCTTTGACTTGTTAAAGACGTGAAGCTTTTGTGTAAAGGCTTGGAATGTTTTAAGATAAGGAGCTGTTCATCAGAGACAAGCCACAAGACATAGATTTATTATGTAAACTGAGGACCTGCAGGTTTGTCTTGCATACCCTTAGACCTGTTAATGGGTTACAAAGGATGTCTCCAAGAAGAGAGGGGAGCATGATGAGGTATGTCTGACCTCCCTCCTCATGGCAGGCAATTTAGTTTTAGCCAAAAGGGGGGTCCATTCAGTCAGCCGATGGGGAGGGGGTGAGCCTTAAGACTTTATTTTAGTTTACAATATAAAGGTATTCTCATCTTTCATATCTTTTCTATTTAATAAAAATAAAAGATTACATAAGAGTAGTTATTACTGCTATTGTTTCTCTTTTCTTTCTCCATTTCTAAGTCTCTCATTTTTTAGTTATAAAACAAACTTTTATTTCCAGACTCTGGAGCTGCTCTCCCTCATATAAACTCCTTTCTAGTTTCCCCCATTCCTTGACTCAATTGACAAATATTTATGAAATGCCTGTTCTGTGAAAAGCAATGGTGTATTAGATACCATCCCTCCAGTCTCTGAAAAGATATGAAGAATTGCCTTGGTCTTAAAATCTTTGTATAACTTGATATGATGCAGTGTCCTTAGGAATTAACATCTTAGGTTTGGAGATCAAAATTACAGCACCATACTAGTAACCTAAGTTCAAATATATTTCAGTAGACTTACATACGGCTTCAAAAATTTCACAGAGTACAGATGTATTTCAGGCAAGGAATGCTATATTAAAAGCATGGCATTAGTATATTGTTTAGTAGCTGGAGGACATTTAACAAGCACGGCATTAATATACTATTTAGAAGCTGAAGGACATTTAACAAATAGATTGATGCCTCCTTCCTTCAATATCCTCTACAGACAAATAAACCCTGAGTCAGAACACTCTCTCTCTCTTTCTCTCTCTCTCTCTCATACACACACATATACATACACACACACTCTCTCTGTTCCATAAGATATTTCTTTAGCACAAGTGAAAGGATCTCAACAACAACAAACAGGGAACTTAGTTAAAAACAAAATACTAAGGAGGATTTGGAAATAACTATAATCTAGCATGAGAACTATAGGAATGTCTGCTTATAATTGTGGTAAATCATTTATAAATTTTGGAATTAGGGCTCTCCAAAACTCACTCAATTACACTTCCCCACAATAAACTTAACACACTGACTGCCACACTAGAAAAAAAATTTTTTTCCTTGCGGTCACAGTGTTTTATTATGAAAATAAAATAAAAACTTCAAAAACAGAACAATCCTTTCTAATTTAATAAAAAATTTGTTTTTATTGTTTTCTGTGCATGAGTTATACATGCAATTAAATTGTCAGTACTAACTGTAACAATATCAACAAGTAAGATTTTGATGAAACAACTGCAGGGTTTTGTTCAGGGGCCACCCATGACATAACATGTATGCTACAGCATGGCAGCGTGAGTTGCCTCCGCACCACGCAGCTCCCAAGATATTAATAAAAAGACATGTGAGTTACTTATGCTTCACAAGGCCCTGGGCTCAAAAGTAGTGTGAGTAAATACAACTTACGTGGGGCAGTTAATGAGTTAATGAAAGTCCAACAAACGAGTAAAACCGGCCTTGCCACATTGTGTTAATGATATTTATACAATGCTTTTTAAACTATTAATGCCACGAGATACTTGATATAAACAGAAGATTCTTTGCTGGAGCTCAGGGGTAGGGAATCATTGCCTCAGCAATTTATAGAAAGATTGTCATTACCAAGTTCTAGAAATTACTCAAAAACACAAGCTTCATACCCTTCTCTTATCCCTCCACAGACAACCAGTGAACCTGACAGGCAACTAAAAAGCAAGTTTTCACCATAATTTAAAAGAATGTTCCAGAATCTCTCCTAGGGATCAGTAACCATTTGTCCTTTTGTCCTCTATCTGCTTGTTTATATATTTACAGAAAAGTAATAATTATGATGCTGTTTCAATGTTTGTGTCCCTCCAAAATTCACACTGAAACTTAATCTCCCATAAAACAGTATTAAGAGGTTGGGCCTTTAGGGTGTGATTAGGTCAAGAGGGCCCTCCTTTCTGAATGGGATTAAAGCCCTTATAAATGAGGCTTCACAGACACCCCTTTTATGTCCTTCCACAATCTGAGGAATCAGCACTGAAGGCACCACCTTGGAAGCAGAGACCAGGCCCTCACCAGACACCTGCTGGCACCTAGACCTTGGACTTCCCAGCCTCCACAATTGTGAGAAACAAATTTCTACCAAATTACCTAGTCTCAGGTATTTTGTTACAGCAGCACAAACAGAATAAAATAGATGTTAATGATAATAATGACACTAATTAACATTTATTGTACATTTACTACATATTAGGCATTTGGGCTAAGTACTTTACACCTGTGGTCCTCAACTCCTTGGTCGCAGACTAGAACAGGTCCGGGGCCTCTTAGGAACCGGGCCACACAGCAGGAGGCGAGTGAGCAAAGCTTCATCTGTATTTACAGGCACTCCTATCGCTTGCAACACCACCTGAGCTCTGCTTCCTGTTAGATCAGCAGTGGCATTAGATTCTCATAGGAGTGCAAACCCTACTGTAAACTGCGCATGCAAGGTATCTAGGTTACACACTCCTTATGACAGTCTAATGCCTGATGATCTGAGATGGAGCTGAGGCGGTGATGCTAGCTCTGGGGAGCAGCTGGAAATACAGATTATCATTAGCAGAGAGGTTTGACTGCACAGAGACCATAATAAATCAACCTCTTGCAGATGCATATAAAAACCTTATCAGTGAGTGGCAAGTGATAATGTAATAATAATAGAAATATGGACACGCTTGAAGCTCTGACTCCGGGTGGGAGGAGACAAGGGCAATATACGTAACCTAAACATTTGTACCCCCATAATACGCTGAAATTAAAAATAAAAAAATTCAACAACATAAAAAAAAATAATAATAGAAATAAAGAGCACAATAAATGTTATATGCTTGAATCATCCCAAAATCACCCGCCCCACGTGTGGAAAAACTACCTTCCATGGAACCTGTCCCTGGTGCTAAAAAGGTTGGGGACCGCTGCTTTACATGATTACCTTATTTAATTCTCCTAACAACAACATGAGAATGGTACTTTCATTAACCCCATTTTCCAGCTAAGAAAACTGGGGCTTTTTAAAGCTAAGTAACTTTCCCAGGGTCACATATGTATGTAGTAAGCGGAGCCTGGGACTCCATCTGTTTAACTCCCACTGCAAGAATAAATAACTGTACTAACTATTATGCTGTAATAGAGTAATTGATTCAGTGGCTCTCTACTTACTTACTAGATCAGGTTCAAAATCCTTATACAGGAAGATTTCATTCATTCGTTTGTTCACTGCAAAGACTTTCATTGAGTATTTATCACACCACCCCAGGTGATTCAAAAACATAAGATGTAGTTTCTTAGTGAGGATGCTAAACAAGTGATCTCTGGATCAGTTAGACCTATGACAAGTTTAAGAAAAAAATCAGTTGTATTTGGGCACATAACAGCATCATGACAGATTATTACGTTCTTCTATAAATCTAGTATTGGAAATGGTAGACTGGAGTAGACAAATCACGTATCTAAAATATTTATAATCTAAGAGTTTTGGACTGCCATTATTAACATAATTTCCTAAATTGTTTACCGCAGATTTTCAAAATGTCCTACCAAACAAAAAAATTCAATGAAAATACACATACAAAACACTCCCATACACATAAAGGGCAACAGATCTTTCATTTCTACATTCAAGTTGCAGAATAACATAGCTTGTGTTATGAGAACCACCCATGGTCATGAGTGGCCTTAGCTTTCTTCCTTCTAGCTTGAAGAGACAACTTATTGGCAAGAATAACTGCTTGCCAAGTAGCTGGCAGAATGTGGTGAAAAGGTAACTACCTGCAATCCATTTTGACACTGCCTCGGACCACAACTTTGAAGAACTGGATACATTACAAAAATTTGAAAAGGAGCTAGCTAAATTTCAAGGTAGAAAGGTGGCCATTCTGGCTGAACTCACTTTACCTCAAACCAAAAGGGGTATGGTGCAAGAGAAGAGAAGAAAACAAAGCTCACAAAGCTTATAGGAGTAATCTATGTTCTCAACATCTCCCAGATATTATCCACCATAATTCTACCCATCATTACTTTAAATATAAGAAGTGTACAAACAGCTAAACCATTGGATTGGGGGACTTTATGTCTACCTAAGTATATGTGTCATTTCCATTTTTTCACTTTTTATATCAGTATTACATTGAACTAATAATATGGAGATTTTACTTGCCTTTTATATTGTTTTTATGCCTACTATACATAGTATATATGCCATACACAGTTGTTTATCAGAGGTGTAGGGATAAACAAACTTGGGAAGATGCCACAGTTTGGGAACAATGCTTGCTTTATTAAAAAAAAAAAAAATACAATCTCCCCACAGGTTCATGATGTAAAATTCTATAATCAAGGCTTGTAGATTTGTAATTATGGTATGTCAGCCACATTTAAACAAGAGTGTTAAAAGATTGTTAAAGTTAAACTAACACAATTGCAGTGTGAATTGTCCTAGTCTCATTCTAATCTACTGGTGTCACTTTCATTTAATCAGAGGAAAACTACAGGCCAATGTCAGTGCTATTTCCAATGCCCTAACATTCTTTGTTCACACAGAATTTTAAACCATTACCAACCTAAAATGGTTATAAAAAGATATATTTAAGAAAGTATTTTTAATCAATCAATTCACTCATCAGTGGGCTAGTTTAGCAAACTTTACTGAAAGTAAGTTGGCTTTAAAGTTATTAAGTAACCTTTTCAGTTAAATAGCTGAAAGCATTTTTTTCTAGAAGAATTTCTTGAACTTACCACTAGTATTAAAAAAACCCACCTTACTTTATAAACACAAATTTTACTTGGAAACTTTCGGTGTACGTCAGTCACCGTATCAACATTTAGGAAACACCAATTGTATATTTTCTCTATTTTAGTGAAAATTATTATTTTCTAAATCATTAACAATTTATATTAATACAGAAAAAAAGCTATTCTGGCAAAGGTTCATATTTACACCATGCATTTAAATTTTAAGTAAGGCATAACATACAACTCATAGTTGTACCATCTGCAAATAGCCTCCAAATAAATCACAGCACACACAAAACAGAGATATGTTAGCTAGTTACAGAAGAGGTGACCAATCATGCTGGTTTCCCTGAGACTTTCCCAGTTTTAGCACTGAGTGTGCAGATCCTGGGAAACCCCTCAGTTCCAAGCAAACTGGGACAATTAATGCCACCTTGATATCAAAAAACAGAGATTTCACAATTCTGTGCAGGGGAAGAAAATTAGAGTATTATCTGGTAACTCCCCGCTAGGGCTGCCGGATTAGTTGTGATCCTGTCACATGTATCAGTAGATCTAGTAATCTGTTGGAAATACAGACCCAAATCTGCCAACTAATACTACCAGAGTCACATATACACAAAGAGGCTGCTACTCAAAGAAACATAGTATAAGTTACCTTGTACATTACAGGCTGGCTGTAAGCCATTCAGCCTCTGTAACAGTCATCTCTTTACTTTCACAGCAAGAATTAGCCCTCAAAAAAAAAAAAAATCCTATACACTGTATACATGTATTGATAAATCATACTGTACTCCATAAATAATTACGTGTCAACTAAAAATAACTATAATAATAATTTTAAAATCCTGTTGCTGGGAGAAGGATATCTAAGGACCCCTCGGGGTCAAGAGGCTCAGCACCAAGTCAGTCTCGTTGCTGTCCAATTCTCACTTTCTATTCCTAATAGCTATTCTCTCTCCTTTTTCCTAGTAATCCAACCTGTCTCAAAACTGATTTCCAGAAATCAAATGCTTTCCCTTGTTACTGTACAAGGTAACAAAGTTTCTCTAAGAATAGGCCACCGTGAGCTTTCTGCCTACTTCCCTAGGGCCTAAAAACGCTGCCCCTTAAACTTGCTTCCACTTTCCTTGCTAATGTGGGCGACCATCCACTAGACTGCCTTTACCACTTTGCCAAGATGCTGAAATGGCCATCTTCCACTCAGTGTTCTATCTCCCTGATCCCAAATACTACCATCTATTTATTGCCTGTTTCCATATTCCCCTAACATTCCACTGGCCTGTCCAGATTTCTTCCTAAAACCCACTATCACTATCAGGAACTTCTGAATCACATGAAGTGTTCTAGCAGATTTGATTAGAATCCACCTGTCCCAGTATGGCCTACCCAAACTGTACTCTAGGACAAAGACCTAGAATATATTATAATTTCTACTGGCTCTCGATTTCTACAGAGAAGGGTAAAGGAATTAGGGCTATGAATGATGACTTTAAATCTCTTCTTCCAAATAAAGGTTGCAATTTCTGAAGAGAAATGAGGCTATGGGAAATGAACACCCTACTAGAAAAAGGGTGTGAAGAATAAAAAAAGGCTTTTAAAAAACCAGTGAACAGAATCTCTTTCACAAAACCAAGAACATATCTGAATCATGAAATTAATCAAGAAGTCTTTGAAACTAAATTTAGGGAGAGGAGGGAAAAAGCATACACATCCTTTAAACCCCTTTTATTATGAAAAATTTTAAACATATGTAGAGAAGAACATAATGAAGCCCCATGATCATTCAGCCCCAACCCCAATTATTAATATGTTGCCATATCTGCCTTGTCTATTTTTTTCTTTGCTGAGGTACAATGTAGATTTTTAAAAATAGGACACTAAGGCAGAAGATGGAAAGAACCATAGTAAAATAATTTTCAGGAGAAAAATAACAGAAGAGAGAGTCGGGGGCAACATTTATTGAGTTAGCTGGTTATATACAAAGGCAAATAAATGGCTGAAATAGAATTTTTTTTTAAATGTCATTTTAGTACATAAATGGAAGTTCTGCACCAAAATGTCAACAGAAAAGCCACGAAAAAAATATGGTAGACACTTCCATTAATTTATGAACAATTTGAGATTATAGTAAATTATGACAGACTTTCATAAAAATGATACTTACTTCCAAGCCATTTACATAAGCACTTGAAAATTTTTTGAAATCTAAAAACTTTGTTTATAATTATCTGAGTGTGTTTTCTCTAGAATACACATTGTAAGCATACAATCACTTGACCTGAGTAATTTTATAAACTAGTATAGACCATAAAAATGAAAAATGTCAAAGTCATTTAGGTCATGAATGGGAAACTACTATTAGAAGTCATTTCTCTGTGATATACCCTCGTACTGCTGCCAAATGTACTGACTAAAATGATATCACCAAAGTAGTCTAGTAAAAGTGAACAACAGGTCTCTGGGCTGAGTGATAGCGTGGATTATTTAAATTTTCAATTATATACCTCAATTCCCCCATTATCACAAATATAAAAACTACTCTTTATCAGAGCACTACAGCTTAAAAGAGAAAGTTGTAGATCAAATATTGGTTCTTTTCCTAGCTCCACCACTAACTAGCATTGTGACCTTAGATGAATTTGTTTATTCTTTTTTAAACTTCATTAAACCTCAGTTTCTCATCTGTAAAATGCAAATGCAAACAATATTAGTTTACATTTACTAGCCACTCGCTATTTGCCACTGTGTGAAACAGCATGGCAGGCGTTTCTTGCAACAACTGTATGAGGCCAATACTTACTCTATTTCACAAATAAGGTAAAAGAAGCACAGTGCAATCTAATATATTCCAGAACACATAATAAACAGCAGAATCAAGATCTAAACCCAAGCACTCTCACTTCGGAAAAGGCTGTGCGTTTAACTACTATATGGTCTCCTTACTGCCTTAGTGATAAAGCTTCCAGAGAAGGAAGAGGCAATATCTTAAAAAGTGAATTGTCCTTCCTCTTGTGGAAATATCAACTAACAGAGGAAAGGTGGGGAAACAGAAGAAGCCAGTTGGCTAGAATTAGACATTTTTACTGCAAAATAACCTGCTTCTTCAGAGGGCTGTTTATCTTTTCTCCTGGAATGCTTCATCAATAACAGTTTGATCTTCTTGGGTCTGAACAACAAAGTTCTAATGAGCACTTCAATGTCTACCAGCAGTCAGGAGTCAGGAGTAAATGACGGGCCTGCCCTACCCGTGAGAGTTATTTAAACAGCATCCCACAGCCTTGGGGGGCGAGCTTCGAGAAAGCAGAGTGGAGAAAGAAAGGCCTCAGAAGTTTGCTGAGTGTGCCGAAGTTCACGCCCCACTTCCCAAAGTCTGCGAGTCACGCCAGCCATGTTAGCCGGTCCCAGGGCTCCACTGTGGTCTCTTTTTGGACGCGGCCCGGGCTCCCGGCGTACCCCTAAGCCTCAGAGCCTGCTTTCACGCCCACCCGACGGCAGGTAACGGAAGGGATCCTCCGCCCCCGGGTCAGGTTCTGCAAGGCGACGCCGGGCGCGCGCTCACCGGCGGCCCAGGACCAAGGCCCGGGCCCCGCTCCCGCTCCAGGCCGCCGCCCACCACCTCCCGGCCGCCGGTGCCGAGGGGCGGGGGCGCTGCCCACTCTCGCCGCAATTCGGGGCGCTTTTTGAGGGGAGAGGCAGAGACAGCGGCGCGCCCCGGCCCGCGGGCTCGGGCGTTAGCGCGCCCCGCTTCATCCCCGCCGCCCGCGGAGCCCGAGGTGAGGCCTGGAGCCCGGAGCCCGCCTCAGGCCTGCGCTCTGCCCGGCCTCTCCGGCCGCCATGAGGCGAGGAAGAGGAGGTGCAGGCGGCTGCGCCGCTCGCGGCTCCTTACCGCTTCACCACGCCGGTCTTGATCTTGATCTGCCTCACGCGAGGATCGGCCATGGTCCCTCGAGCGCCGCGAGAAGCGGGGGCGGAGAGCCGAGGTAACCGCGGACGGCCCCGGCGCCGAGGAAGGGGAGGAGGTTGTGTAGGCGTGGCCGCCGCGGCCCCGCGCGCACGCGCAGACCGCCGCGACCCGGGCGGCCCTGACACACTCCGCGCGTCGCGGGTCCCGGTCGCGGTTCCCGGGCGGTTTGTTTCCCGCGCCAGCTGTCCCCAGTCTCCACCCGGTTTCTCCTTCGCGGAACATGCCCTCCTCTCTGTCTGGGACAGCCCTCCTTTTAGTTTGGACACGAGTCACACTTCTCCCGGACTCCGCAGACTGAGTGTTTCGGGAAACTAAAGTATGTCCCGGGATGGATTGGTTTGGCCGGGCATTGCTTTAGGAGATTATCTGCTTAGTGGGCGGAGTAACCTAAAAAAATGTCTTAAAGTTATTTTCCATGTCATTATCTGGCGTCAATGGGGCAAAGTGATGTATGTTTAATGAAATAAACTTCCATTATGCATGCAGTCAAGAAAATCATTGTCCTTACCTCAAACCCTTGCAAAAAATGCTGGTAGATAATGTGCCTTATATTGTTTACGTCACTGTAGGACTTCTTCAAATGTCATCTGTAGTGTATCTTAAATATTCAGCTTACAAAAATGTGTGTGGCACATGAAAGCTTGGTTTTCGTGGTCAGACAAACCAACTTCATTTGGAGTTCCACCCTTTAATAGCTAGACAACGCAGGCACATAGGCTACTTAACCTCACTGCCGACCTGTTTCCTCATCTGCAAAATGGAAATAATGTCCACTTTATGGACTAGGTTATGAGGGTTAAAACATCTAGCTCAGCGCCTGATGGGTAGTAGATGCTCAACACCTTTTGACTGTTTTATATTTTCAAAAATATGTCTGTTGCATAAAATGAGGCGCACCTCCAGTGACCTCTAGCAGCCTCTTCCTGGGAGAATTACCCTAAGAATGCAGGGCAGAGCCTCCTTGGTTTTCTTATTTTTTGGTACCATCCTTCAAAGACATCCACATGACTGTCTTTGCCCTTCTCTACACATGATTTACTCATTCTCATTTTCATGCCTGGCTCTGGAATGCCCTTCTATCCTGACAGTCTTAGACCCTTAGTTTAAATCCAGGATCAAAACCCACCTCCTGGACAAAGTCTACTATGGCTGACCTAGCCTATTCATCCTTCCTAGATGCTTGGAAATCACACAGTAGTCATTTTTATTTTTGTTATATTTCTTTTTAAAACGGTGGTTTAGGTTAGGTTAGGGTGTGTTCATCCTCCCAGTTGTATCAAAAGCATCATTAGAGGCAAGAATCTTGTCTTACATAAATCCTCCTCCTCTAATCTCCACCTGTGTTCTGTACACAGTGGATGCTAAATTCAATAATATTGTTATCCAGCTGGCTGGCACAGAGAAATACAATTTCAAGTGACACAGCAGAGCTATGAAATACTTGGGGAAGGAGATGGGGAATAAAACACAACAGCAAACTCACCAAAGCAAAATGCTGCAAAGAAACAATAGTAGCTATAAACCACAAACCAAAAGATGGTGCAGCTTGAGTTTTTGCTACTGTTACGGTCATTCCTTTGATCAGATAGCAAAAGCTATGTAACTCATATTTTCTTTTTTGCCTTGGTTTCAAGAAGCTCGGTGTTCAATTTTATGCTAATTTGCAGGGGTTCCTCTCAGACTAGTTTTCCTGCTATAAATACCTACTATATCCCCAAAATCCCCAACTCAGCCTCCCTCCTTTTGCCCCTTTCCTCTTTGTTTTAATTATTAATAATTTGTATCTGTGCCTTTACTGTAAACCAGTAATCAATAAATGTAACACAGCAGCCAAAAGACCTCTGTTGCTACTGCTGCTGTCTGTACCCAGGCCCATGCCCAGACTCTGGAGGACACAGTGTGAGTTTGGGTCTGTGTGTACAATTGACCCTTGAATCACACAGGTTGGAACTGTGCAAGCCCACTTATATGCAGATTTTTTTGAACAAATATAGTCAGCTCTCCGTATTGGGAAGTTCTACATCCAAAACCAAACATAGATCAAAAATACAGTATTCCCAGGATTTGGAAACCCACATATGCGGAGGGCCCACTTTTCCTATCTGTAGTTCTGCAAGGCTGACTTTAGGACGTGAGCATTCCAAGGCCGTCCTGAAACCAGTATCCCATGGATACCAAGGGACGATGGTACTATATTGTATGCTTGAGGCTATGGGTTAAGATTATGGAATTTGGCTTCACCTTTAAGGGTAGAGAATAAGATGGACTTGTTGTAGGTGTTAGGAGGTGCACAGTAGTGGTTAAGAACATGAACTCTGGGACCAGACTGCCTAGGGTCAAATCCTAGCCCTGCATCTTACTAACTGTGTGACATTGGACATGTTACTTAACCTCTCTGTGCCCCCATTTCTTTATCTGTAAAATGTAGATAGTATTAATACTTAACTCATAAACATGTTATAAAGCTTAAATGAGTTAAGATTTGTAAAGTGCTTAGGATAGTACTGGTACTTATTAAGCCCCATATAAAGTGTTTGTAAAATAAAAAAGTCATCTGGGAAAGAGGCTCTAAATAAGAAACTAGGAACACAGTAGGATGCACATTCATATGAATGTAGAAATGTATGTGTTGTTATTAATGATATCATACTGAGTTCATGTCTGATAATTTCATATGAAAAGGATTCATGTTCGACTTATTCATAACTGTATTCCAGCGTGTAGCAATGCCTGGCACACAGTAGGTACTCAATAAGTATTTCTTGAATGAATATGTAAATGCTGCTTTAAAAATACTTTTTTTGGAGAGAATTAAAGATGGCGGATGAGTAAAGCCACCAGCCAGAGTGTCTCCGCAAAAAAGACAGATTTTAGAAGAAAGCGGGAGAATTATGCAAGCAGACAAGTATACATCGGACGAGGGTCAGAAGGAGAGATACCTGAGAGCATGAGAGACTCCACGGGAGGAGGTTGCAGAGGAGAACTGGAAGGAGAAAGCCCACGAGAAGCTTGGAGACCAGTGACAAGGGTAGGTGGAGCGGCTAACTTTCCCCTCCCTTGCATCTCGGACTGCTAGTGGGCTCCTGGGCGGTTGCAGAGACCTAACACCAGCCCAGAGACGGCTGCTGCCGGTGAGCGGTGAGCCTCTTGTGGCCACGGCACCAGGCTCCCAGCTCCCCCAGGACACCTCCCAGCCCACAGACTCAAGCCGATCGCAGACGCCATATTGCCTCCTTCTCCCCTCCCCCTTCCCTACCCACTGCTGCTGAGAGAGACAATTTAGCCACCACCGGGAGGCATCTCAAGGGAACAGGACCTTCCCATTTGGGGCCTTACAGCAGATTGAGGGGTACTCAGACTGTGAGCTCCCTATCCGCCAGTCCTCCCAGGCACTGCTGGCCCGGTGTCCCCAGGAAAACAGGGCCGATCCCAAGGTTGAGAGACATCGACCCAGCTTGGGCACCCTGTGGGTGACTTAGGAC
>CAUYRT010055448.1:0-15869 GCA_963574885.1 Lepilemur ruficaudatus | reverse complement strand
TGGTTTCAGTGGTTTTTGAGGTCTTGTGGAGGGGGCTATTTCTTGTGATCAGTGGGTAACTGTGTAGTGTTTCATAGAGCAGACAGCCAGGACTGACTGCTCCATATGTTGTAATGTTTTCCATTTCTGTTGTTAGACCTTTCCGAAAGATGAATGAGAAAGGTGTCTTACTCTGGGATAAGATCCACAAGTTGCAGAAAGGCCAGATTTACAAGCAGGTATCTCCTGACCGGTCTATCCTTTTTGTTGCCTTGCTTTGCGGCCAGTACTAATGCCAATAGCTGCCATTCACTGAGGCTGACTCTGTCCCTGGCACGGTTCTGAGTACTTCCCAGGAATCGACTGTTTATAACTTGATGGTAAACTTAGGCTGAGGTCAATGTATTTTCAATATGTTAATATCTAAACTAACTCCAAATTGAACAGTTTTTAAAAACAAAATTTGAAGCGTTACTTTCATAGTATATGCAATTTAAGATGCCAGTAATAAACCTTGGATATTTCTCTTTAAAGAGTATTTAATCATGGCATGTTATTCTCCCCAGCTAGTAATTATTTCCTGACTATATGTGTTTTATGAATTTTAATATATTTTGGTATTGTATAAGGCTCTCAAATATTTGAATGCGTGATTGAATTGCTGACCATTATTATGTTACTGAAGTTAGTTTTTTTAATTAATAGTGATCCATTCTTGGTGAATTTGGCAATAAGTACATTTTCTAGGCCTTGAAAAATTAGCTTTGATATAGCCATTCTACTTTTAGCAAGTTAGCTTAAGAAAGTTAAGATGTAGCCAATAAAACTTTGCTACAAAAATGTTTATCATGAAGTTACTTACAAACTAGATAACATGAATGTCCAACACCAGGGATTGGTAAAATGGATCATAGTACTTCTTAGCTACTGTAATTACCTGGCAGATTAAGACCAACATGGAAAGATGGTCACAGCCTGTTTAGTATAAAAAGGTAGTTACAAAGAGGTGTATATACTATGAATACTTCCTGAAAAGTACATTTGATACAGAAGAAAGGCCTGGAAGATTTCCCATGAAGATACTTTTCTCTTTATATTTTGATATTTAAAATAAGTTATAAACCAAAAGCAATTTTTAAAAGTTTTTAAAAAATAGATGTTTTGGACTGTGGATTATACAGGTCTCTATCTGTTATATGATAAAATGTCTATCTTTTTCTCTTATTGCAGGGTAATTTATATGAGTTTTTGAAGCTTACTGGTTGGAGAGGATCCAAAGTGTTGTATTTTGGTGACCATATATACAGCGACCTGGCGGTGAGGAGCCTTTTTTTCCTCTTTCTTTGCTGCGGGACAGACATGTTAATCTCATTGATGAAGGGATTTTTCTTTTGTTTAAGGTCATTTTGACGCTTTCATAAAAACTAGGATTAGGCCACATTTTTTTTATGTCTCATTTTTTACAGAACAGGGTGAATAATAGTGATGAGAAAGATCAATTATTTTTGGGAAATAATAGAAATTAGTAATCTACTCAGAGTTCATCAGAATAATCTTTCCATTTAAATGAGAAATAAACACCATATTCTATCCTTTTCCTTTTATCAATGCATAAAAAAACATAAATAAAATCTACTTGAAAGTTTGCCACTGTTGGGAATATTTAAAAGAATGTGCTGTAGATTTTCATGCGTTATAGGAGAAAGATATTGAAAGGTTTAAAGAAATTGAACCAGTGGAGAAGGTAGACATGCCTATATAGGGCTTAGGATTCTAGCTTTGGGTGAGTAGCCCGATTGAATCTTTAAAACTGTAAACCAGATACTACTTCTTTCTTTAAAACTCTAAAGCCTTTCTTTCTGCCTCAGAGTAAAAGCCTGAGTTCCTGTAAGTTTCCTGTTTGGTTTCTCTTTCCCCAGCCCACCTCTCCGAAGGCACCTCCCACCTCTGCCCCTCTACTGCACTGCTCAAGGTTCCTGCCCCCCAGCATATTCCTGCCCCAGGGCCTTTGCACTTGCTGATCTTTCAGCCGCAGTCTTTCTGCTCCCACATATTTACATACTTTCACCCTCCTTCCCTTCAGATCTCTGCTCACATGTCCCTGTGTTAGCCTGGTCTTCCTAACCACCCCAGATGAAATGGTAACCCCCTGCCCCCGTTCCTTCCCCCTTACTCTGCTGATTTTTGTTCATTGTATTTCCACCACCTGCCATCATGCATTCACTCGCTTATTTGTTGTCTGTATTTTCTATCAGGGCAGGGCTTTGTCAGTTTTTGTCCATTGCTTTATCCTCAGTATGTAGAACAGGGCCTGGCAAATAGCAGTGCTTGATAAATATTTGTCAAATGAGAAAATGAATGACCATCTAGTATGACGACCATTTATCTTAGATTTTCCAGGACAGAACTGATACTAGATATTCTGGTCTGTTGTCAAATCATGGGGTTACAATATTTGGAATGGAAAATGTGATCATGCATGCTTATGTCATATGATCATTCCAAGTCTGAGATTCCATGGTCCGCCATCACCCAGAGCACCTGGCACGGAGGTCTGTGGGTGAATCGAATGAACAAAGACCTTGGCTGGTGTTTGGGCTGAGCCTCTTCCCGCCCCTGACCTCATTGTTTTTTCACAGACCATGGCTAATGATTCCAGACCCTGTGTTTCTGCAGGGGTTTGTGAGTCACAGCAGTTATTTCCAGAACAGAAACTTTCTTGGGGTGAAATGGTCAAAAAGCCTGGGGCCAGAGTGGTTTTAATTAAATATAATTCACTGAATTCAGCTTGGTTAATAACTAACCATTACAATCTAAAAAGTCGTTAAATGAATGCCTCTTGTGTCTGGGAAAAGCAATGAACCGGTGTAGATTCTGTTGAGACTGATGTTGACTTTCTGTGATCTTTGCAATCAGGATTTGACCCTAAAGCACGGCTGGAGGACTGGCGCGATTATCCCGGAGTTGAGGTCCGAGCTCAGAATCATGAACACGGAGCAGTACATTCAAACCATGACCTGGCTGCAGACCTTGACCGGGTTACTGGAGCAGATGCAGGTTTGGGATATTTTTTCTCCCTCATTTTTTCTTTAAACCTGAAGTTAGTCTGCTGGTCAACATTACTTCTGTATTTTCTGTTTAATTGTTATAAAGTATGTGGTTTAAGTTGTCCTCAGTAGACTGTAGAAACTACTAGGGTTATTTTGCCCCGAAGATAGTTTTGCCATTTTCTCTGAAGGAATCTTTAAAAATGCCCACCAGAGTGATTCAGAGAGTCTCTGTGGGGTCTTTGCAAATGCAGGCGTCAGTGACAACCCTGTGTCCTCACTTCCACACTGAAGCCCCGTTAGGAGCTCTCCTGTGGGGGTGGCATTTGGGAAACTGCCAGTGTTTGGGTCTCGTCCTGGTTCTGCCTTTAACCTGCTATGGGACTTCTCCATTCTGGGCCTCAGTTTCCCCATCTGTGAAATGAAGCGTTCTCTGGAATAAATACTTCATTCCAGACACCACAGCTTGCCGGAAAGAGTCTCAAAGCGAGAGTCAAGATCCCTGGGTCCAGGCTTGGTTTGATTTTGAAGATAATACCTACAGCTTGCCAGCTAACTGCAGTTCTGTGACCGTTACTTTTTTCTGTAAGTTAGGCAGCAAGTGCTGGACAGTTGGTGAGGAGTGTCGTTTTTATCGGTCATTTCCTGGGCTGTGGAAGCTGCCCTCTGTTGCGGTCATGACCCCCTTCCTCCCCGGGGCCCCACCCCCTTCCTTCGCAGTCTCACGTGGTACCTTGCTTTCTCCCTTGGTCTAGCTGGCCCGGGCTGAGGCCATCGCAGCGTGAGCGCGACTGTGAGGGGAAGGGCTCCGATGCCCGCTCTCTTGGCTCACACACCTGCAGCCTGGGTCCAGGGCCTGTTGTCCACGCCGGCCCGCCGGCTTTGGAAATGGGCAGGGCCCTGCCTTGCCTGCCCCAGCTGGCAGCCTCGCAGGAGTGGCTTGGGCAGTGAGCTCAGGCAGGCCATGGGGCACGCGTTCCAGCGCGTGGGGCCCCGCACGTCCCCTGGGCCAGTATGCGTTGGCTCCCTCGGTTCTTGGCGCTTCTCTGATGAGGACTGACTGTTTCCCTTCCTATGCGTGCCTGTGAGATGACTTTCTAAAAATATAAGGCATCAGTTCTGGATTAACGTAGCTTAGAGTCTGTGCGTGTGTCATACAATACTAATAGGTACTATTGAGGTGCCAGACATTGTGCTGAGTGCTTGCTGTATGCACATTTAGTAGTCACAGCTGTCCAGCCGGATGGGTATAGTTTTTTCTTTTTAGAATAAGGAAACTGGGTTTTTGAGAGGTGCGGTCCCACGTCTGAGGTCACAAGGTGAAAGAGCAAGACTTGAACCGAGGCCGTGCTTTCCTCGTTCGGAGGTCTCAGGTGTAGCCAAAGACTTTACTTACCTTCGGTGACATCGCTCTGTGACCCCAGCAGTGGTCACAAACACAACTGCATGTAGATGGTGCCACTGAATTTTAGCTCTGAGAACAGCTTTTTGTTTTCTCTTGTTTTCTCTGACCTGTATAAAAAGTTGACGGTTAAGAAGTGTGTGTTTTAGAGAACGGAAGTGCTGAAAATACATCTGTTGACTTATAGAGCTCTGTAAGGTACAGGGTGAGGGAAGGAAGAACAGGGAACTAACATGTACCATGCCATTTTATAGGAGAGAAAACGGAAAAGTGAGTTTTCCAGAATCACAAAGTTAGTGATGAGCGGAATCAAGCTGTTTGGAAGTGAAACGAGAACTTCCTGCGTTCTGGGCACTGAGACCTTTGCATTCATTTCATTCTCACAGCAGCTCTTTGGAGCAGGTACAAAGGCATCACCCCCATTTTACAGGGGAAGAGCCTGCGGCCCAGAGGAGAAAATGACTCGCTCAAGTCAGGGTGATGCTGGGCCTCAGCCAGGCACTCTGGCCCCAGAGCTCTGGCCTCTGTCCTAGCGCTCGGGTTCTAACGCCTTCCATAGCGTCTGGTCAGGTTCACTCAGGCAGAGAGGAGTGTGGCTGATAATTTAAAAAAACATCCAAATGAGTGTCCCCCCTCGCTGGGCTCCCCGTTTCCACTCCCTGCACCCCTCTTCCTCAGTGTCCACTTGGAAAGGTCTGAGTTATTCCTTTGAGCCCGTGTCAGATGTTTCTAGAACTCCCCCTTGGGGATTATTTTCAGAGCATGTAGCACATTATTTGGACTGTTATTGAGAAGAAAAATCGGTCCTTTGAGATGGTTTGATTTTTTTTGGAGCCAGAGTGTCATTTGGAGTCAAGTCTAATGAATTAACTAGAAGTGTATGATTTTTGGTTTTAAAGAAGTGACTGTTAACAAAGGAAGGTAATTTTTGTTAGCTAGGCTTGATGTGCATTCCAGAATTTGGTTGTGGTTCACAGTGATGGCTGGCATCGGTAGACTCTTCCCAGGTGGCCAGTCCCATGTGGAATTTTCTGATCTAGTTACGTATTTTGTAGAGCCTAAATTCTGTAGTGAATAATTTGTTGACTTGAAATGTGAAAATGAATTAAAAATAAGCTCATAGAACCTACATCAAAACTCCCAGCAGGGCTAGAGCAATAGACTGGTACATAGCCAGTGGTTATTCAGTGGTAGCTGTTTCCTGGTGGTGTAGCCAGTGGTATTAGGCCATAAATCCAAATTGCAAGCTCAGTTGAGACAGTTTTTCCTGAGTGGCAGAGACCCTTAGTAGGTGACCGTTAGTAGCCAAGCTGTTGTGCTGAGCAGATGTGATAAACAGAAGGGCCTTGGCTCACATGTCAAAAGCAAATGGTTTGCTTGTTTGGTATTTTCCCCTGGGTTCTAAGGTTACCCCTGTGGTCATGAACTGCAGGGAGCCCCACCTGTCCTCTGCGATCATGTGCACCTCTAATTCTGGCTTTAATGTTTCTCATTAGCCTCAGGAACCTTGGAAAGAGACTTGTGACATTCCGTGTGTTAGGTTCTGGGCAATTGTCATTTTCTTTTTGCCTTTTGCTCACATTTTGGCCCACCAGGAGATTCTCTACTTTTCTTTCTCATTGAGGTGCACTACCTTCTTGCTTTTTACGAAAAAATCATTTTTTTTCTCTTAAGCACTTAAAAAGATAACATATTAAAGAAAAAATTAAAACCATTTACAATCCTACTATCCTTGCACAAATTAAAATTTTTTAACATTAATTTCCAAATATATGCACTTATTTTTATATGCTTACAATAATACATGTTATTTCCACCTCATGCCATTATGTTTATACACATGTGTAGAATGTGTGCAATAGGCAGTATGTATTAAGTACATATTTATATATGTAATACACATGTATAACAGATACATTACACACGAGTATACACATATATTTTTGTGAATACATATGCATTATGTTTATACTTAGTCTTTACTGATAGTTTAATAGCTTTGTAATATTCCATCTTAATTTGTTAAACTACATATCTAATGTTGGATGTTTAAAACTGTTTTTTTTAAGTGAAGAAGGCAGGATTTCAATTGGGAAGTCTGAAAATGTATTATTTCATGCAAGTGCCTGCCTCTGAGACTTAAAGGAATAAAGTTTCTCCGAGAAAAGCTGCCCATTAAAAAATTCTCATCACCTGATGAGTTCGTTTGGAACTGAAGCAGTCGTAGTAATTGGCTTGTGTCCTGCAGGTTCACAGGGATGCTGACTCTCAGCTGGTCTTGCAGGAGTGGAAAAAGGAGAGAAAGGAGATGAGGTAAGAGCGGCCTATTTTGAACGTGGTGGACACCCAACCCTGTCCTGGGTGTGCTCAGCCCTCTCGTGTTCCCCAGGGCCAGCCCAAGGCATGCTCTCGAAACATCCTTTTTTAGCTCCCAGGTATGAATGTGCCTGCCTCAGTATCCAGAATCAGCTACCTGCCATTAGTGACAGGTGACATTTCCTTGAGACCAGCCATCACCTCTGTCATTCCTCCGGCCTTGCCAGAAGGCCATGGGAGAGGGATCTCCTCCTCCTCATTCCTCCTCCCTGCCTGGGTGACCCTCCCATTTGGGCAGCTGGTGGCCCAGTTGCTGGTGGTGCTGGCAGCGCAGTGTGGCTGTCGGGACAGTGTGGGAGCCGGGCTCTGAACCCCCAGTGAATTCTTAGGGCTCCTACAAGCTGGATGCTTATTTGTAACCCTGGCTATTTCAGAAATGTGCACACAGTCAGAAAGCGGAGTGGTTTTTGGTAAAGAAAGTCTGCCTGCTGTTAGAGATGTTTGGCAGAGATGTGTCTTAAGGGAGCCGTTGCTCCAAAGGGGCTTTGCTGACAATCATGCTTCCCTAAGAAGGATGCTGTACCTGTGGGCACTGGTTGCATAAGTGTTTCTACTCTGGGGCACGGCCTTCCCCAGCCCCTGGCACAGCCATCCGTGAGGTGTGGAAACAGTGGTTGCCGGGTTCTGGCCGCTAAGCAGGGCACGTGACTCGAGCGTGTGTGTGTGTTGGGGATGGTGTGGAGGGGACAATGAGCCCGTTCCTCAGGTTCTGCAGAAGCCAGGGCCGCATTGCATTCAGTCCTTCCTCCTCCCTGGTGTTGGCGCTCTGAGTCTTACTCTACCTACTAGCCACTACTAGTGGCTTTTTTCACACAGTGTAAAGGATTATATTTGTGCTACATTTGTAACTGTTTTATCGGCAGTCATACGGTGTTTGTCAGTTTTGCCGGCACATTCTGTGTGTAGGGGTCCCAGCCATCAGACGGTGTGCATGTGCTCTGTGTGTGTGGTAGGGATGGTGACTTAGATGCACACGCGTGGGCTTAATCCTTGGGTGGGTGACAGCCTTGGCTGCCAGGAGCTGGAGGTGTTGGACACTGTGATGGATGAAGGAGATTAACAGCCCTTTAATAAAACAATCCTCTTACCTTACTCAATTCTCACAATAATCTTGTAAAAACGGGGGGCTTTGATCCCATTCTGAGAACACTCACATCTCTCTGTGCACTGTCAGAAGCAGCTCCCACATCCTGGGTTTGGGTTTGGGAAAGGGGGGTGTGTGTATTTGGAGGGGCGTGCAATTGAAAGGGGCCTTGAGGCGCTGTTCTCTCTGCTGACATGAACGAGAAATGTGATCAGAGGCCTTTTGTTGGATGGATGGACAGAATTTTCTTGACTAGAAGTTGGGGCTGCTCTAGGCTATTTTTATCTCAAATGAATCCTGTTTTTAAAATAAAAGTGATTTTGGTTTAAGTGGTTTTACAACCTTTTTGAATCATTTTTTTTTTATTGCTTCTTTAGAGAAATGACCAAAAATTTCTTCAACGCCCAGTTTGGAAGCTTGTTCCGCACAGACCAGAACCCAACCTACTTCCTGAGGCGCCTGTCGCGCTTCGCCGACATCTACATGGCGTCCCTGAGCTGCCTCTTGAACTACGACGTCAACCACACTTTCTACCCCCGGAGGACTCCCCTGCAGCATGAGCTGCCCGCGTGGTCTGACATGCCCTCCACCTTCGGAGCCCCCCGCCTGCAGGAGGCCCGGGCCAAGTAGCTGAGGGCCCCGCGACCCCGGGAAAAAGCCAGAAACAGCGACCCCCCAAGTTGGGTGGGCATGACGGCCTTGACTTTCTGTGGGTCTGAGTGTCGCTTTCAGAAAAGATCCCTTAGGGAGAGTACTGCTCCCGGGTTGCTAAGACAGGAGCTGGCAGCTCGCTCGTCCGTGCCCTCTCCATGCAGGGCTGAGGGGCAAGCTTCCTACCGAACCTCTGATTCCACCTGTTTGTTTACCAAGGTCCTGGAACTGACGTCAGTTTTTCTGGCATATGAGAGAACACTCAAGCCATCTCTGTATTCCAGCGGGTCGAGTTCTGAAACGATTCTTGACTCCTCCGTGGAACATTTCCTGAGTGTGCACGGGCAGTGCAGTGGGAGCTACACAGTGATGTGCACGGAGCAACTGCTTGCAGACAGCTGGTGATGTAGTGAGCTCCACGTGGCAAAACGCCGCCCTGAGTAGCAGAGATGATCTCCGAATGGCAGCCAGTCCCCAAATCATTAGGTACTGAGGCTCTGGCTCCTTCTAGGGAGGCTAGTTGTCTCTGGTGCATTGCATCAAGAATAACTCAGCCTCCCTGGAAGGACTTACATGAGAGAGAGCAAGAGAAGTTGCAACCCCTTGGCCTTTTCATCTTCGGCGCATGCTTCCTGCGTCCTGCCCGCGCTGGGGAAGGACACAATGTGCAAAAGGTGATGGGTGGGTGCATGCTTTTCCCCAGGGAAGGAGGGTGAGGAGATACGAGCTCTGGTTAAAATCACTTTCCTCCAGCTGAACAGTCTTTGATAGGATGAAGCTGCAGGAACCCAGTGGGTTCGAAGATGCAGAGCACCTGTGGTGGGTCTCTCAGGAGCGTATTAAACCCAGAGACGCCACCGGAATGGTGGTTTAATGTGCTCATTGGAGGAAAGAAAATGCAACAGGAAAAAGTGTGCTTGTGATGAAATGCCCACCCTGCCAGCCGCTGGGTTGAATTGGAATCTTGTTAAAACATGTGCATTACCAGAACCGGTCCTTGTCTGGAGCGACACAAACAAGGTGCCTGCTTCTTTCTCTCTGATGAATTCCCAACTGCGGGGATCATTTCTGGGTATGGGAGGAGGGAGGTGGCCATTGCAGCTCAGCTATAGCTCCAACTCTCTCCTCCCCCTAGATTTCTTTCCTGCCATGCTTCTGTGGCTATTTGGGAGCTTGGGTGGTTTTCTTTAGGTGTCTAAGGTGGGAAAGGATGAAGGACATTAAGCAAACTAAGAAAGAGTTAGAAGTAACCTAGCAAACTGAGCTTTTCTCGTTTCTTTCTAAAGGCAGGGCAAGTGGCATATGTATAGTTTTTTTGCAGGGGAGGGGAGGGAAGAATCCTTTATTATGTGTGCATTTACAATATCTTTCAATATAAAGTTCATATTTACTGCGCTCTGAGTGCTATGGGAATGTCTGCTGTTGTTAGTTATGGTGCTGCTAACAATATTTTAAGTTGCATATGCTGCATAGATACTTCTGTTCAGATTAGCCTAATCTAGTACCGCTAAAACTCATTTTAAGCTGTTGTGGTAACGTGGCATATATTCTTAAATCTGAAGAATGGCAGGAACATGAAGGGGGCTTGGGGAGAGTGCTTGCTTGCTTCGCATTTTTACTGTAGTGAACGTATCATGACCAGCGACTGATGAAATGCTGGCTTGGCCCTTCATAGGCTATTTCTGCCACATTGCAGAAATTAAGTGAGCTATATAGCATCCTTTGTAATGCCGCTTATTATAATGGGATTTTACCTGTGATGTTTTGCTATGTTTAACTATCATGGTGAAGGTGACCTTTTAGACCTAATTAGGCTCCTTTTTTTCTTTCTTCTACATTTTATTATAAGCACAGTAAGGCCCAGTAGTCCGTTCCTTTTAGGAATGCGGTAGGCATTCTCTTGATTGTTTGCTCCTAGGCATTTTCATCATCAGAATGACCAGAGGCTGGCATTCATTGGGTGCAGGTGATGCCCAGTTTCGGGTCTTAAAAGGATGCACTGGTGCTCTTGGCTTAGAGTGTCTGCTCTGGAGAAGTGGAGTGAGGAAGCAGGTATTGTTTAAAAAAAATTCTTGGTTTTTATCTAATCAGATATTGGCTGTTTACTAGGTGCTAGTAACAGGGTGTTTTGTTTACTCAAGAATGAAGTAGAACTATTTTTAAAACCTGCTTTCATGAATGTTTAGGTTAGGTAACGCAAGCCTTGGAGGAGAAATACCTTTTCTTGGTATGAATGATGAATTTTACAGTTATTCCCATTGATGAGGGTTTTGGTCTCTGGGCTGTTGCGCTGGGCAGTTTTGAGACCTGCCGTGTGGCAGCAGCCTGGTACCTGTCACACCAGAGCCCACCGAGGCATTTCCCCACTTTGCTACTCATCCTTGTCCATGCTCAGTCGAGGTAGATTTTAACTGGTCACTGTCGTGGCTCTCAGCTGGGACCTGGCACACTGCACTGGGCATTTTGTTCTTTCCAGTTTGTTCTCTTATGTGCACGTTGATGAAAGCATATTGGTACAAAGGAAGTGAATCTGTTTTCTATCATTAAAAAAAAAATCAATTTGTAAAACAATCAGAATAACTTTCGTTTGAACATTTAAAAATTACTGTTTTTTTTTTTTTAACATTGCTTAGACTGATTTTCTAAGAATTATGTGAACACAAAATCACAGTCCGGGGCAGTCCTTGCCCTCTGTGCCAGTCCAGTGAGACTCACAGTACTCATAGCAGGTCCCATTGGAAGGGACTTACACAAGTGATTTTACCTGGTTTTTAAAATATTTCAGGTGTTTGGCTTCGCGCTCACACTTTCCTCCTAAGATATCCCCTCTCTTTTTCATTTTTAAAAACTTTTCGTCTTCAGCTCCATTTTCTGCTATCACCATTGATATCATGTAACATAAACCACCTGCTACTGATTTGGGCATATCTCAGACGAATTCACTAGTTGCTTTGAATGCACTGGGCCTCTTAATTATTGCAAAGGAGAAATGAAAAGTAATCTCGCCTCCTAGCTAATTTAGCTTCGGTTGATCGAAATGGCTTTTCCTCTCTCTTCGTCTCAAAAGGCCTTTTATGCAGAAGTGGGTGTGCTCAATATTGGAATTCCACTTTTCCAAATGCTTATTTTCTGCCAAACACCCACTGGAGGCCCTTGTCTAGAATGCTCTGGGGCTAAATTTGGCCAGAGGCAGGATTCCTTGATTACTCTGTTCAACTAATAGCCTGTTTTGCCCTCTTAATATTGATTTCCTTTTGTACCAGTTTGTTTTTTTGCCTTAGCATTTTGGAGCGTGGCTCAAAGTTCAGCTCACCTTTGATGCTACCAGTGCGTGGGTGAAGGAAAGGGAGTGAATTTCCTCTAATGCAGGGTCAGTAAACTTTTCCCGTAAAGGGCCAGATGATAAATGTTTTTGGCTTTGCAGGCCGTTGGCTGTTGCCGCTACTCTAGGAATGGGCACGGCTGTGTTCCATTACAACCTGATTTACCAAAATAGGCCGTGGGCTGTATTTAGCTCTCAGGTTGTGGCTTGCTGGCCCCTGTTCTAATGGATCGTGTTGGTGGCGATGGCAACATTCCCTTGCAGAGAGCATGCTGGTGACTAACCTCGTAGGTGGGTTGCAGATAGGAGACAGAAGCTCTGGGTATGTGTGCCATGTTCCTCTGAGCTACTTTCTGGGCATGTTTACGTGTATGGCCAGTGTGGGTACTTGAGCTGCAGGCTTGAGTACTAATTGAATATACCTCTCATTGCACTGCATTTTTTTTGTGAGTGTGCTAGTATCGGGTGCTGGGCTCAGCTGCCCAGATGACCCTTGGGACTGAAGGACTAATTCCCCCACTGCTGGGGCTGCTGCTGGCTGTCCTTTCACTGCTGTTACCCTCTTTGGGAGTTTCTCTTGCTGAAGACCCCTGCCTGCCCAGGTCCCCCTCTTTTCCTGCTGGTAACCCTTGACTGCTTCATGTGGAGGTACAAAGGCCTGGCCTCCCCACTCGAACTCTGGAGAACCCTGTGGGGCTGTCCCAGCTCCAGAGCTTGCCAGGCACCCGCCCCTGCCTGGCCTGGCCCGGCCACCTCACTCCCCGGTAAACTTACCTGCATGCCAGTCTCTGTCTCGGCGTCTGCTTTCAGGGAACCCGACCTGTGAACAGTGCTTCTGTACTTTTCTAGTCCTGCAGGCTTGAACCCTGACTTAGAAGACTGTTTTCTAATTTGTTTATGGAATGACAGATTACGCCTGTATGATATGAGGCATAACACATGCAAATTAGGCTTAAGTATTTATTCTAATGTGAATTTGCTATTTATTCTAAATGTTGATTTTATGTGTTCTGTGCTATTGAACTTGTTGCCAATAAAAGTTTGAATTGTATCATCTGGGTCATTGTCTGTCATCTGTTTTGAGTGCTTAAGTCAGCGGCAAAGCCAGGTTAAATTCTAATGAAGCCACAGTGCTGATGCCTTTTTTCCAGGACTTGAGGTTATTTCTACTAAAATTAAGGAAGTCTTGGATTGAAAAAAAATTCTAATGGACCCCAAGAAGGGTATCTCTGAGAGAAGAGGTCAAAGGTGATGGGTTCTCAGCACACCCCCTTGCTTCTGGAGCCCAAAGCCTGTGTAGTTGAGCCCCAGGTGGAAGGTCGGGTGAGCACAGCCCCAGGTGGGCAGCAGGTGACCCGTAATGCGCCACCCCAGGGAGCTCCCTCCTCGGGAACAAGGAGAAGCTGGTGGCTCACATGTTTGTTTGTCATCAAATTACTGGGAAAGCTGGAAATGTTTTAAGGAAAGGAAATACGGAGTTAGAAGTGTTATGAAGTCAGTTCAGTACTGGGTTTTGGATAAACTTATAAATAGTTTGAAGACCTTATTTTTTTTAACTCTTTAAGTGTGTGTGTTTAATATCTTTAAATCCTTGACATCTCATTTTGCTGATACCTTTATCTCGTTCACTCCTCCTGTGGATATTTTGGTTTCTTCTCCTTTTAATCACGTGCCTTTTTGTACCTGTCATGGCGGGTGTTGGTGGACTCACTGTCAGATCTGCCCCACATTCTTTTTTGGGGCGGTTTCCTGGAAGCTTGGCATTGTTCCCATCATGGCGTGTCATCCAAGAGGAAGTGACAAGCTGCTCCTCTGACAGAAACGGGTCCTGCTTCTCTTTCTTGGAGTTGTGAACGAACTTAGGAGACACTCTAGGGCTTCCAGAACTTTGGACTTGGCTCAGCAGAAATCCTGATGATGGGGAATGAAGTTATTTGGGCTGTGAGGGCAACAGAGAGGGGTGGTCTGAGATCTGCCCAACCCGGCTTTTCCCTCCGTCCCCAGCCCTGGCCAGTACCGCCCCCCACAGACAACTTGGAACATGTGGATGGGTGGGTGGGAGGTTGATTGGTGTCGCAGGGATGGGGAGGGCACTTCGGACATTTTGAAGGCAAGGACCAGGCGCCTCAGACTTCCTGCACTATGTGGGTGTGAAGTACGGGAGTGACAAGGCCACTTTATGCCCCTGAGGAAATCTGCTGTGGGATGATTGGAGCCCTCAGAAGGCAGAGCAGGAAGACACCAGGTCTTTGGTGGTGTCACTGAGTCCCAAATAGAATCAACCCTGAAACCTCTCTCTGCTGTGTCTTCCAGGCCCACCAGCCAATAAATCCCAATTGCTGTTTAAGCTAATTTGGAGTTGGGTGGAGTCCTTGCTCATTGCTACAGTAATGGCTGCATACGGCTGATACTTGATCCTAACAACCTCGGGAGGTTGGTTTACGGTTTTCCCTAACTGCGAAGTGAGGGAGCCTGCCGTTGAACCTGTTTCTTCTAACTATAAATCTCAGGTGTTTCTAAGAAGGTACCCCACCCCCCAACTCTTGTCTGTGCCGCAGGACCAGGATCCCAGCAAATAATAGGCCTGACTGAGAGGGACATAACAGGAGCTTGAGATAATAACAGAAAAATATATGGGTCTGGGCAACACGAATAAGAGGCTTTGTTGAGTGTTCCTCTCTATAAACCCGTGGCTTGGTTGGCTCTGATGTAATTTTCCTTGTATAAAGATGCAACCTAATGCTAAATCCCTTGGGATGTTTTTGCGTTCTTCTCTGAGTGGGCCCTGACCTATCTGCCTTCCTATAGGGTGCTTGTTCAGGGCAGCGGCCTGGACTCTGCCTTCCACAGGACTTAGATTTTATCTGTGCACTTTAATTGGAGCAAGCTGTTTCCAGTTGGGGACTTGATCCCTCGCAGGTGTAGAATAAAGTGCTAAGGAAGTTATTGGTCCAGTTGAAGTTTTGTACCCAGAGTTTCAATAAAATGATGCAAAATGAACAAGATTTTAGATTTTCAGAACTCAGGCTGTTGAAAACTGATAAAAACATGGTGAGACTGTGGGAGATCTTCCACTGGGAGATGGGGAGAAATGAGATTTCATGCCCTAATGAAATCTAGGGCCAAAATCCATGTATGCCAGGGATGCAGGCCTGGGCCCGGGGCTGTGGGGAGGAAGGAAGGAGAGTGCTGGGCTTAGGGAGAGGGAACCTGAGTTTCTCCACCATATCCCGTCCGGTAGTGTCACCTGTGGCTGCACACGGTTTCTCTGGGCCCCAGCGTCTCATCGATAAAAGTATGGTTGGATCAGTGCTTGTCAGACATTTTTTGGCCATTCTGGACCTCTGCTCCCACCCCCAGCTCCCTACTAATCTAAAGAAGAAAGCTATATATACATCACATAAAAGTGGAACTGCTTTACTTGCAGGGGCGTTGTAGGGTGTGCAAAGCCTCTCTGAAACCCTGTGCTCACTGGAGCATGGTGATCTCAGGCCATCTGCAACTGTGACGTGCCACGATTTTAGATTCTAGGGAAGATGAGTTTCAATGTGGCAGGAAAGTAGAGTATGCCATGGGGGCCAGTGGCCGCGAGGGGGCACAGTGCCAGGTTTCAGCGGTGGGGCTTTTCCAGGAAAGGGAGGCACTGGGTCCCTTCAGCCTTCAGGCTTGTTTTGAGTCAGCAGCTCCCCAGTGCATCCATGGTCTGGCTTCTTCCCATACACCGTCCATGCCTCTCTCTTCCCTCTCCCCCTCTCCCCCTCTCCCCCTTCTTCCTCTTCTTCCTCTCCCCCTCCCCTTCTTCCTCTCCCCCTCTCCCCCTTCCTCCTCTCTCCCTCTCCCCCTTCCTCCTCTCTCCCTCTCCCTCCTCTCTCCCCCTCCTCCTCTCCTCCCCTCCCTTCCTGTCCCCCCCTCTCCCTCTCCTCCCCTCTCCTCCCCTCTGCCCCCTCTCATCTCCCTCCTCTCCCCCTCTCCTTTCTCCTCCCCCTCCCCCCTCCCCCCTCCCCCTTC
>CAUYRT010055447.1:0-69441 GCA_963574885.1 Lepilemur ruficaudatus | reverse complement strand
CAAGGCTGGCTGTCTCCTGCTGGACCACACAACTGACATCCCGAAGGGGTTATGTCAGGTCCGGAAGCAAGAGCCAGAAGCAGGGTAATGAAATGGCTGCATTGCCTTTCAGGTGGGCCTGGAGGTCAAGTTAGTTTATTTTATTTTTTTTTTTTTTTTGGAGACAGAGTCTCACTTTGTTGCCCGGACTAGAGTGCCGTGGTGTCAGCCTAGCTCACAGCAACCTCAGACTCCTGGGCTCAAGAGATCCTTCTGTCTCAGCCTCCCGAGTAGCTGGGACTACAGGCATGCACCACCATGCCCAGCTAATTTTTCTATATATTTTTAGTTGGCTAATTAATTTCTTTCTATTTATAGTAGAGACGGGGTCTCACTCTTGCTCAGGCTGATTTCGAACTCCTGACCTTGAGCGATCCACCCGCCTTGGCCTCCCAGAGTGCTAGGATTACAGGCATGAGAGTTTATTTGTTTTTAATTTAGCTGAAATTATAGGCTGGTTGAAAGATCCCTTTGTTGGTAGTGATCCTTTGAATAGCCACACAAACCTTTTTGGTCTCTCTCTTACTTTCCTCCAACCCCTTCTCCCATTTGCAGGATTAGAAAAGCACTTGGGAGGCACATCAATCTTGCCGGCGTTGTCAGGAGTGATCAGCGACTTTTATTAAAAGCCCCGGGATCGCCTGAAAGGCCTCCTTGTCTGAGTTTGAAAGGAAAGGGTCATGTTAAGATCTGGGGGCCCGTTGTCGGGACCCCTCGCCCTGCCCCTCGGACTATGAGCTGACACTCCAGGCGGGAGCACAGAAGCCCTCCTTTGTTGAGGGGATTTCGCCGGTGGACGGAAACGCGTTGACCCCTGTCAGCATGAACTTTCTGCGTTGGGGGGGCAGGGATGCCCTGCTGCTGCTGCTGCTCCTAGGCTGGGCCAGCCCCACCTTCATCAGCGTTAACCGTGGCTTGAGGGTGATGAAGGGCCGCTCCGCCTTCCTGTCAGGAGACGACCTGAAGTTTGCCATTCCCAGAGAGAAAGACGCCTGCAAAGTGGAAGTGGTGATGAATGAGCCAATAACCCAGAGGGTTGGGAAACTCACGCCACAGGTAGGTCACATCGAGCTTTTCTGTTCAGGGCTGTGTATGAATGTGTGTGTGTGATAGCATGTAGTGGGGACAGAGAGAGAGAGAGAGAGAGAGAGAGAGAGAGAGAGAGAGAGAGAGAGAGAGAGAGAGATGTGAAGATACTTCACCTTAAATATGCACTGTTTTTTTGAAAATATCTGCATAATTTTTTTTCTTTAATCAAAATCTTGGAAAGTAAGTATATTCAATCTTTTTGTAGAGTGAAGAGTTACCTTCTAATTCACTATGTTTATAAAAAGTCTATATTTTCATTCGTTGTTTTTGCTGTAAGTAGGAGTTAACCCCTGTACATAATAGAAAACTGCTTCTGGTTTTATTACTTGTTCCTACTGTGGTTTAACTTTGCTCCCAGTGCAAAGCATCTTGAGACTATTGAACACTGGCTGCTGCGGCTGCTTCGGGAAATACGAACCATTCCTATTTGCTAAACTATGAAAATTATCATTTGGCTAAAGAAACATATTCCTTGAGGTTGTTCAAAAGTGGTACCAGATATAGAGATGGAATAAAGAGACTTGGATAGATGCTAGGTCAACTTGATATCTCTAGACATTCCATTCACCACACTTCAAGGTATAGCCCAATTCTGAGACACATGAGAATTCTGTGGTAGGGGGTCTCATGTCGTGGGTGCTGCTGATGTGATAGCAACCAAATGTCTCCCTCCAGTTTCCCGTGAGATTTTCTTTTGTCAAAGAGCTTCAGATGGGCATCTAAAAATGTTAGAGTACAATAATGGCTCTAAGATGCTGTATTCCCAAGTGTTTGGCAGTTGCATCTTCTCGTTTTTTTCTGGACATTATTTGTACTCTGAATGTGTTTTGATCGGTGCTTATCAGTGAGTGGGAAAAGGAGAGACCTGGGATTGCTCATATTGGAGCCCCAGTGCACAAAAAATGTGTAGGTGATAGGAGTGAGCCCAGCAGCAGGTGATGGAGACCCAGCTACAGGGACTGAGGTCAAAGCCAAATGACGCCCTCAGAGTGTTGAGGGGCAGTGGGATAGGAGCTCTGGTCCTAGAGGACTGGGGTCCTTGATAAAGTAGGAACCCAGGGCTGTACTGCTACACATGGGAGCCTTATAAAGATTGATGAATTGACAATTTGGTGCCCCTTCCAGTCAGTATATTGTAAAGAAATTGTTAAACATTTATTTAAACATGAGGCTGAGTATTTTGGGGGGAAGAAGAGAAGCAGGATTCTCACTGGTAGCCTGCAAGGGCAAGCCCAGCCCTCTAAGCTGTCTTCCAGTTCAGACCCCAAGCATAGATACTCCACTGAGCAGAACAAAAGCTCTGCCAATCACCAGATTCTCTTAAAAATGTTACAGCACAATAATGACCTAAACAAAAATGTTTAGGAGGCAATTTGAGAAGGATCTATTGTTACCTAAGCTAGCCTCTCAGGGCTACCCTCTCTCCACCCCAAGAAGCCTCTGACTCCCTAACATATATGGTTCTCTCTCTAAGAGTAATGAAATCATCTCCATTATTTATTTTTAGTGTTGCTTTAATGGTCCTGATTGTTTGGTCTGCTCTGAGGCAGTGCGGAGCAAAAAGTGATCCAAGTGATCTGAACTAGGTAAAGAACATATTTGGTCACAAGGATCAGGGGTGGAATTCAAGTCATCTCCCCCTCAAACTCTCTGATTTTAATGCAAAAATCTGGTTATTGGAAAGACAACATGGAGCAGAAACAACATGCCCAGCTGATTTAGGAAACTCTTGACTGCTAAGGAAGCCCCGCCCCGCCATACACTGCTTCCCTAGTCTGCCACTGCTCATTAAAAAATAAATAGAACCTAGTCCTGAATGTTCAGTGTGTGTTATTTCCAGAGGCAAGCATGACATCTCAAATTGATCTATGTCATCTAAAGTAGATATGTGGTTTATATCTTCCATACTTTTTTCTGTAGTAAAGGAATCCATTAAAATGCGCAGTTACACCACTTTTTTTTTGCCAAATATTAGAACTTTGTGGCACAGAGAACTCTACAAAGTGGGAAAACTTTGTTTCTCAAACTTCAGGTTATCATTCCTATTTTTTTTATGCTGATAATTTCAACAAAAACAGGATTCCCAAGCAAGTTTTGTTTGTTTGAATTTGTGCTTGGTTTTTAACCCCGGCTGGTTCAGCTCTCCCCCAGGGATTTAGGTCTTATGGAGTTTTAGAAATTGAGCATAGCCAAGTGCCTGTGCTCGTGCACACATGCACACACACACAGCCTGAACATTGTTGTTTAATAGAGCTTAATAGTGAGCTGATAGCCAAGCTTATGTGAACCCATTTCTAGCGACACGACTATGTTAACAGCACCCTGCTGTGTAATGAACAATTTCATGTGATTTGCACAGAAAACATTTTGTTTAACATCTGTTCAATTAATGTTTTCATTTCATTACCGAAGTTTGTCTTAGGACCAACAGGTTCATTTTCCTATTGGATTTTAGGAAAAGGATTTCTATCGGTGCACACCAGTACCTTCTGTTTAGATAACCCTCTGCATATAGTCAATTAGATGAGGTTAGTGGCAATATGTTTTCCTACTGTTTTAGGAAGAGACTCCCTCACACACAGCACTTAGCACACCTGGCCCAAAGCAAGACAGCTCCTGAGTGGAAAAGTGCCCCAGTTTAGCACTGAGCTTGCTTTCTTGACTAGGAAATATGGTGGTAACAAAGTATCTCTAGTTTGAACCAGTTTACTGCCATTAAAGTGAGTAATGAGTTAGGAATGTGTGACAATTTAATTATAAATTGTAATTGAAAAGCAGTTGAAGTGGAAAAAAACAAAGCTAGACAGTAATTAGAAAAGGATTTAGCTCTCCTTTGTTTTAGTTAGTAAATTTATGGACAATTATGGTTGTCGCCTTTTATAAAAGGAAAACATATTATGAAACATAAAACAGATGTTTCTTTTAACAAAGCAGATTGTCTCTTTATTACCATGACTATTTGTCAATGATAGGGGGAAGGTCTTTGCTTTAGCTCCTTCCTAGTTGTCAATTAAAAAGAGGAACCAGTGATATCTGTGGGAAAAGAAAGTCGTTTGTATTAGTGATAAAGTGGATTAGGTTGTCTGAAAATGCTTCAGGCTGTGGAAAGGTACGGAACATACAAATGAGCATGAGTGAGTACCTCAAGGGTTTTTCTTAGAACTCTCCCAAGTCAGATTGGGCAGAATGAAGGTCATGACATGGGTGGGAGAGATGACTTTTCTTTTAAAAACCAAGGTTCCCAAAATATAACAGCAATTCCCTGCACAATTCTGAGTGAGGTGAGATAGTTAATTGCAATTTTATTTGAGTAGAGCAATTGCCTTTAGATTGCTGTTTGTCTCATCAGCCATTTCCGCTATTATATAGCTAACATAAGCAGTCTTTTGCAAGCATTTAAGAAGTAACTGTGGATCACATTTGACTCTGATTGGCCACAATAGTGTCCATAGCCAGTGGCTTCATCTTTGAATATAAAAACGCTATTTTTTTGGGAGGCTGAGGCAGAAGGATTGCTTGAGCCCAGGAGTGTGAGGTTGCTGTGAGCTAGGTTGATGCCACGGCACTCTAGCCTGGGCAACAAAGTGAGACTCTGTCTCAAAAAAAAAACAAAAAACAAACAAACAAACAAAAAAAAAACGCTATTTGGAAAAGAAAGAAAGAAAAGGAGAACATTCCAGTGCAGGTGTCTTTTTTATAAAATGTCATTTTTCCCTTTGGGTAACCCCCATAATACTCTGGAATAAATAAAATAAAATAAAGTACAGTAAGATGAAATAAAGAAAAGGAGAACGGAGACATACAGAATGAGTCATGTGTGTGAGGGTGGGTTAATGCATGCCTTTTCATGCAGACACAGAAAAACCTCTCTAACTCAATTGCTATGAACCCCTGAAGGAGGCAAATACAATTTTGATAAATGCAACCATGTTTTAAATATACTATAATTATAAAAAGAATTATTTAGAGAGGTAATCATCCCTTAATTTATTTGCTTCATCTGCTTTGGTTTTCATAATTTAGATATCCTCAAAACAAGACACAGCTGTAAAAACAGAATGGTGAGTGGGTGTGAGGGTGGGATAGAGGTGATAGTGGTTAAAACACACACACACACTCAAACACACATACATCACTAACCATAATTTCTCCAGACAGTACTCTGCTGTTGGAAAAATTAAATCTTGTACCAATTTTCTCACAGATATTTATCCATTTCTTCATGTGAACTAGGTCTTTGATTGCCATTTCCTTCCCAATGAAGTAGAGTATGTTCACAACGGTTGCCCAATTCTTGATGAAGACACGGTGAAGCTTAGACTTTACAGGTGAGGAGCACAGCAGCATGGCTTGTTCTCTACCAGGTGACGGTTCTGTGCACTTTTGAGGGCTTTTTCTGTGGGTCTGTCTTACCAGGAGGTGAGTTAATAGACTTCAAACAAGAAAGTAATCAATAGAAACTGGAGACCCGAGTGGGTGAGGCAAGAATTGTAACCAACTTTCAATTGTTTCCATGTGTATCATTTTCCTTGGGGCTTTTTTTGGGGACAAATTATTAGCCCCATCCAGCTTCCCTTTAGTATTCTCACACAGGTATCTCTGGTGTTCCACCCCACCACTTGTAATGGGAAATGGTAGTTACAAACTACAAATTCTTAATGAGAATTAGGAGGAAACTATACTCCAGAGTTCAATGAAATTCTTCTTTTTTGGTTACCAGCTGCTAGTTATAAGTGCAATATCATCCATTTTTAAACATATTAAATAATTTAAAGTGTTTTAAAAAGCAATTATGAAGTTAAACATAGAATGCCCAGATGAGCCAGCAATTCCACTCCTAGGTATGTACACAAGAGAAATAAAAACCTATGTTAACAGAAGAACTTGTACATGAATGTTCATTGTAGCTTTATTCATAATAGCCAAAAAGTTGCATCAGTATAACAGATGAATGGATAAATAAAATGTGGTATAACCATACAATGAAATATTATTCAGCCATAAAAAGGAATGAAGCATTGATCAGTGCTATGATATGGATGAACCTTGAACATAATTATGCTAAGTGGAAAAAGCCAGATATAGAAGGTCACTATTGTATGGTTCTATTTATATGAAATGTATAGAATTGGCAAATCGATAGAGACAGAAAGTAGGTTAGTAGTTGCCAGAGGCTGGAGGTAGAGCAGTTGGGGGGTGACCACTAATGGGTATGGATAGTGAAAGTGTTCTGGAATTACATAGCCATGATGGTTGTACAACCTTCTGAATATGCTAAAAAACACTGACTTACACACTTCAAAAAGATAAATTTTATAGTGTATGAATTATAGCCCAATAAAAATTAATTTTTAATTTAAGCTCATGATTATGGTATTGCTGACTTCATAGAAGTACCTGAGAACTCAGTGCAGGTAGAATAGATCTTTATTTTATTCTTTACTTGGTTTCTATTGCTCTTAAGAATATTGGATTAAAATATGTTGGTGTGAATTTCCCTTAAGCACTAGCCTAATGCAGAAGATTTTTGTAGAAGACATCGGAATAGGGAATCATTCTATAAATATTTATGATCACCTACTACAGGTTGGGCTCTATGCTAGGCATAAGAAACACAACGATGAAGCCACACAGACTCTTTTGGTGCTCAAAGTCTAATGCAAAAGATGGGAGATAACGATGGCACAGAACAACAAGTGTCAAAAGAGAGGCATGAGCAAAATGCTGTCCTCAGAAGATGAAGTGGCACCCAAGAATTCCTTAGGAAGCTGTAAAATCAGCATGCAGAGCCATTTGGTCTGTCCAAGACTTTACAGTTAAAAACAAGCTGACTTTAAAGAGCTTGCATGGAAGGGTTGGAAAAGCTGTTGAATTCTGGGGACTCCCAGTCCTTCCTTGAGTGGGAGGCAGGGAGGTTGGAGGAGCACTGGGTGAAGGGCAGGCTTAGAGGGGCCACCATTGCCTTGGTCTTGAGGACATTTACAATAAAATATTCAGAGCAGTTGGAGGCGGAAGATCAGGGAGCACGTTTATTCCCCTGTTACACCTTCTCCGGCCCCTTTGGCAAATTACTTGACCTGTCTATGCCTCAGTTTCCTAAACTACAAAATGGAATTAACAATGCTTTTCATAGGTTTTTATAAGGATCGATTGAGATGCTGTTGTAAAGAGGTTAGCATAATGCTTGGGCCATAATAAAGGCACATCAGTTAGAAGCTGCACTATTGGTGCATAGTCATCGCTCATTGATTTTGTCCCCTCAAAAAGGATGATGATCAATCTCTTTCAGTCTTTGTAAACACCCGGAGATTGGAGTCACTAAGGGGATGGAGGGAATGGAAGTAACAATTGCTGAATACCCTTCATATGCTAAGCACTGAGCTGGGCAGCCAAACTAGACGTAAATGACTACCCACATGACAGTGTTTCTAAAGAGCAAAAGGATACTTCAGAATTCACCCCTTCAGTCCTGAGTTAAAATTCAATCCAGAAATTACAGAGGCTTGATACTCTTAAATTATGTATGTGCTAGAAGTGAGATTCTGAGGTCTCAGCAGTCACTGAATATCAGCATGGATGATGACTTTGAGAGCAGGTGTTGAAAGAAAGATGTTTGGAGGGGGAAGTGGCAGGAAAAGGTGGTGACACCAAGGTTCAGAGAAGGAGGGAAGAGAACAGAGAGTCTGGGAGCAGAGCATGAAACAAAATCCAAACTCGACCTGAGGCATACGTTTGGGAAGGCCCATCTCTAAGCTTCAAGCTGAGTACGCAGGTATCGGAAGTATCCGAGCACCAATTCATATTGCCTTTGCTCTGTGTTCTCCGCAGATTGACTGAAACAGACACCTTCACGGAAACCTTTATCCTGCGGGTCTATCTCCTGGAGCCAGATTGTAACATTATCCGCATGAGTAACAATGTGCTGGAGGTGTCTGAATTCTATGGCCTGTCGCGGGCGATTGATAAGAACCTACTCACGTTTGATTATGACAGGACAGCCAGCCTGGAGTGCACGGTCAGGCTGGACCCCGTGAGAACTCGGCTGCCAGCCCACGGCCAGGTGGTTCTGGTGGAGCCTCGGCCAAAAAAACCTCGTGGAGATCAGCCGCATAGTTTTTTCCCGGAGTCTCGTATGATATATTTTAATAGTTATCTGGGTGTTACTAAAACTGACAAAAATATCCGTACATGACCATCTTCCACCATGCCAAAGAGTTCTATTTAATTGATATACATTTTAGCTGGTTGAAAATTATTTGGTGGTCAAGAGCATGAACTTTGGAATCAGGAAGACCTGGTTTTGAAAACTGCCTCTGCTGTTTATTTCCTGTGTAATTTTAGTTATTAACCTGTCTAAGCCTCTGTAAGATGGGAAGGGATAATAGGCTGCTCTGGAGAGTTGTGTAAGGATGGGCATAAATGAGATTACACACACTAAGTGCTTAACACGGTGTCTGGTTCACGGTAGGGACTAATTAATTGTCACCTGTTATTAGTAATAGCAATGGCAGCGGTGGTAAGAGTAGCTGGTGTATTTATAAGGTATTATTGGATTATGAGCAGGTTACAAGTGAAGCTGGTAGGTAGCAGCAACGGTTCAAATCAGGAAGAGTTGATGGACAGTGTTCCTTCTGCTATTCATTCAATCAACGTATTTTGGGCACCTGCTGTAGGCATAATAGTGTTCTAGGAACTATGGGAAACTGGGAAATATGAGGCATAATCATAGTCATGGCAGTAATACTTTGAATTTGGACAGAAATTTATAGTTCAAGACATGCATGTTCATAAATCATCTCATTTCATCTTTACAACAACATGGTTAAGATGTGGAGTATCTATTTTGTACATCAAGGAACTGAGACTCAAAACATTGGCTGTGGCTTATGAGTACTATATACATACAAGAGTGACAAATACAGTTGGGCAAAGACATGGAGACTACTGGAGAGACAATTACGGTTTTCAGAGCGAGAGTGGGTTGGTTCAGGTGGTCAAAGACTGTGTGGGAAGGTTTGGTAAAAAAACTGGGTGACATAGAAGGATCTGCAGGATTTGGGTGTATGCTAAGCACAATAGGGAAAGAATTTCAGTGTGTACAAGAGTACAGTAGAGATCGGACGATGGAGACATGGCAGCTGATGCTGCAAAGGAAAGACTGGAGCGAGTCTGTGGAAGGCTCTAGTGAACCACTGGCCTATTGGCCAGAGATGTTCAAACATCAGAAAACACATTTTATTGTTTTTTAGCTCAGTGTAACTTGTGGTGGGCAAGAGCCTGATGAGACAACAGGTCAACTGTTTTCCACTAAAGGAAATTACAGACTTTCAGAATAATGAGAGCTCACTCAGTGAGTGGGTGGGGACACATGAGTATTCTTGGGGACTTGAGCAGGAATAAGTATCCGTGGGGGGAGTATTGGTTTTTAAATTTTACAACTGTTATGTTCAAGTGACTATCTTGAAACAGTGCTGTACATTTTAGACGTGGGAACGGAGCTGAAGTGTCCAGGTGGAAGCTGTACCGTGGGGCTGAAGAAAATAGGAAGTCTCAAAGTAAGCTGTGAGGAGTTCCTGCTGATGGGGCTTCGCTACCAACACACGGCTCCCCCTTCACCCAATATCGATTATATCTCCCTCCGACTGGACCTCACAGATAGCAGGAGTAAAATCATGTACAAGGTAGAGTTTGGGGTTCCGTGTCAGTGTCCCTGCCTGATTCGCAGTAACAGAGCCGATTCCATGGGGGTGCTCATGCTATTGTGGGTGAAAATGCCAGGGACTCATTGGAACTGCAGGCTTGTTTGTTCTTCCAGTAAGTGCTTAAAACAGTAGCTCTTGTGTATAATATTAGTGTGTAATTTCCCTCCTCTGGTTCCTTTCTGGCTCTACCATCACTAAGGCAACTTGGGGAGCTCTGGGGCTAGTTACATGCTAGCCTTCTTCCTTCTCACCTCCGACGCTCTTCAGCTTGTCGTTTGGTCTCTCGTAACGCCTTCTCCTTGATGCTTTCTTTCCTCCTTCTTGAAATCAGGGATCCATTCTGCAAGGCCACAGGAAACTAGGAGGGAGGAGAACCTCAGTCCCCCTTTTATGATTGTCACAAATTTTTCACCCTTCCAGACATTGGGATGGAGGGCCGGGTTGTCAAGGAGACAGACTTCCAAAGACCTCCTCCATCTTCCAGTCTCTTCGTTCTCTTGCCTTTCCTTCTCTTGATCTCTTCACATTAAAATAATGATGGAAAGTAGAATCCATTATATTAAATATTTAATGTGCTATTCTGCTGATTCACATACTCTGTAATTTGTTTATTTGGGACACTGGGGCACCTGCGTACCTGCTGAAACAGGTCAAATTTTGTGCTGACAGAAGATGATCCGAGATGACGTTTGGAAAGGCCCCTGTCTTTCACAATCTGGTTTCTCGCAAGGATTTCTCCTAAGGGGCCCAGTCAAACGCTGAGTATTATTACCCTAAGGCATTGATAAGACAAGAAACGATAAGGAAATGATAAAACAGCATCATAGGATTTTAGAATTGAGATCTGTAAAAATCTTTGAGGTAGACTGGTCAAATCAATCAGGTAAATCACTTGGGAGTTTTAAAAGGATAAATTTCTGAGTCTAATGTTAATAGTTAAGAGTCCGAACACTGAGCCCAGATTGCCTCAGTTCAAAGGTCTACTTAACTAGCTGTGTGACTTTGAACTTTATGTTTCATTTTCTTCATCTTAAAATGGGAATAATAGCTCTTCTTAGACTAACTGGGAGGATTAAATGAGACAATACTTATCAAGCACTTGGCACAAAGCCTGGCACATAAGTGTAAGCACGGTGCATATTTTGCTGGTTTAAAGAGCCACCCAGTAAAAAACTGATGATCAGCCAGATTTGGGTTTCACCCAGGCCTCTTAGTGTATAGTCGTGGCCCAGAGAAATGCTGTCTCTTGCCCATACATAACACGGCTGTTTTACAGCTGGGCCAGGACCTAATCTCTAGGTCTACTGACTACTAGTAGATGTTTTGTGTTTCCTTTGACACAAAATTCCTTTCACTTTTAATGATTTCTTATGTCCACTAAAAATTAATGCTGTATTTCTTTCTGATTGATTTTTCTTATTTTTCCTCACTGTTATTGAGTTAGGGCTTTATTTGTTTATATTTCAAAATCTGTTTTATTGGGAGTTTACGCTTTTAAGTGACCTTCTTGCTTTATTTAGCATTAACCTAATCTGTACTTAATTGGGCATGTCATAAAACAGATTCGTTTATGAATATAAAAGTAATATGCTCACTGCAGAGAATATTAAACAGCACATAAAGCAAAGTAAGAAGAAAATAAAACTACCTGTATTTCTACCACTTTTAGACACACACACACACACACACACACACACGGTGGGAGACAGGCACACTAGAGTTGGTTTTGTTTTATGGAATTGAATTTATACTCTATGTGAAGTGTTGTGTCTTGTTTTTATTTTTTTAATGGTTGTACAGTCCATTCTCACCAAGTGACTAAAAGACCATTCCCCCATAATTTCTTCTAGATTTTTTAAAGGTATTATTCTTTACATTTGCCTTTCGAATCCACCCGAAATAAATTTTATTATATGGTGAAATATAAGCAACAGTTTTTTCCAAATAGCCCAAATTTTCAACACTATTTGTTGAACAATTAACTTGTTTCCCATTGAATTTAGATGATTCTTTCATTGTATAGAAAGATATAATGACTATTTCAAGCCTAGCTCTTTTGTCCCTACTTATTCTTGTGCCAATGCCACATGATTCTAAATATAATAGGTCTGTAATACACTTTAAAGTCTTACAGGCAAGTTCTTCCTCATCACTGTCATTCCAAATTTTCATAGTCATTCTCACTTAGTCTTAGTCCTAGGTAAATAATTAAGTCATTTATGTCAGTTTCAGGAATAAAAAAAGCCCCTTAAGGCTTTTTATCAGTATTGGATTAAACTATTCATTATTTGGGGAAGGATTGGAATAATAGAACATTAACCATATTGAACCTTCTCATCCAGAAATGCGGTATCTCACTTCATCTGGGCAAATGTTCTTTTATATGTGTCTGTTAAGTTTATAGTTTCCTTCATGTACGCCGAGCACACTTATTAAGTCCAGTCCTAGGCAGTTTGTTTTTGTGAAACTACTGTGAATAGAATCTTCTCCCCCATTATATCTTCTCACTGGTTGTTGATGATAGATAGGAAAGCTATTTTTTGGTATAATTTTCTCTTATCTGGCTTCTTTCCTGAATTCAATTATTTTAAGAAATTTTCAATTCTCTGGGCTTTTAAAGACCATAATTATATCTTTCACTAATGATGATAATTTTGTCCTTTTTTTCCCCCCATAATTATTCCTCTTATTTCTGCTCTATTTCCCACTGATTTGACCAGAACAATATTAAAAATAATGTTGTTTATAAGAATCCTTGTCTTATATATTTTATTGATATCAGCTGCCCACACTGTCCATTCTAATGTTTTTGCCATGAATTCAGCTTTTGAAATTAGTGTGGTCCCTCTGCTCTTTCCCTTACATGATAAATTTGGATCATTCTTTTACTTTTGATCTTTCTATATAATTTGATTGTAAGTGCCTTTCTTATAAGGTACATATAATTAGACATTTTCATTGAATTTTAGAATATTTGTCTTGAATAAGAAAATATAAACTATTCATGTTTGTGGTAAAAATGGACACATACTTTTTTATCATCTTATTTTATGCTTTCTTGTTAATGAAAACATCTTGCATGATACATATTTTTTTCTTTGCCTTTATCTTTATTTATTTGGAAATCCTTTTTCCCATTTTATGTTTTATTTTGATTTAATTCTAAATTAAAAATATTCTTCAACCTATATTTACCATATTTAATGTAAACAAATGAAATGGGGTCTCTTGGCTCCTTCCTGTGTATGGAGAGAATGGATCCAATTGATCATTTCTCCTGGCAATTGCTTTGTTTATACAATTTGCAATTTCAGTTCTAGCATACGATTATTATACCTTATTATTTCTATCATCTATCATTTATTTCAAGTAAGCTCTTTTGACATTTATATCCATTTCATTAACATGGTTAAAATAACATATTAGACTAATTCTAGTCTTAATTGTTCTCAGTGTTCACTAGTCCTTTTAAATCTTGAGTTTTTTAATTTTGTATCTTCCGATAATCTTTTCCCCAATGGCACATGAAGAGTAGATATCCAAATCCTGGGGTGTCTCAGTCTATCATTCATCTTTGCCAGCCACGCACTGGGAAGGGCAGGGAAGGGGTTGATTGTCTTCTTCTCTCCTTCTCTCTTGCACTGCTCTCTTAGTTTCTGAACTTTTAGGCTGGTGGCAGGAGTGGTTTTGGGAGAGTGCTGGAAACAGATCTTATTTGATCAAGCACTGATGAAATACGATTTCATGCTCTCTGAGCCTGGGAGATGTTTCAAGCTCTTCTTTGTCTCAGGAGTTTCTCTGGAGAGCCGCACTGCAGAGGTCTCACACTCGTAGCTCTCTCATCTTGGGAGGATGTGTTTCTAGCCTGAGTGGTCACTTGCAATTTCTCCCGTAGCCCCTAGGATATGATTTCCATCTCCAGCTTTTTGCTGCTGGATTTTTGGCATTTCAAGGATGCTCCCTAAAGGTCAGGGTCCAGGAAGACCCCAGTCCAGCCCCCTGTCCAACTTGGCACATATCTGTGAGCATCCATATGTCCCATACATGCCACAAACAGGGACAGGCTGCTTCCAGCACAGCCATCATTATTCTTCTGCTTCTGGCCACTTAGCTTCTTCCGGTATGAGCTCCACATCAGCCCTCTGCACGCTCCACCTGCAAGAAATACATTCTAAGGCTGATCTCAAGGAAACTTCTCTCCTGACTCCTGAGACAAGGGACGTAGCATTTTCCCAATCTCCCTGCTTCATGGGGGTGTGATGTTGAGGGCTGGGGAAGGGACTCAGCACAGCACTCCTCTCTCCAGATAAATCTCTTTCTCTTACCTCTATCAATCTTTTATGCTCTTATAGTGGGTCAGAGAGTTCTAGAGTCCAGAACTGGTTCCAGACAATTTGCTTTGCAAATTCTGCATATTATAGTATCTGTCTTATATTCACTTTGAAATCTCATATCTCTTGTATTGGACTTCAACTGAGACCAAGCCAAGAAGAATTCCATTTTTAGCATTCTGTTATATATAGATTACAACTCCTAGCCCAATATCCAGTGTTCAGTAGTATTAGACTAATGTGATTTTGGTAATTGAGCCTGGTTCTCTCAACAGCGGGATATATGGAATCCTATGCTAGCCAGCACCTACTGCTGTAAGGATTCTCCCCACCCATAGCACTAGATATCTCAGATCTCATGATGCAATTTCATGGTTTCTTTGGAGGGTCTCTTATTCATGGCTCTCACTTTGGGAGGATGCATTCCTAGCCTGAGTGGTCCCTTGCAATCCGCAATGCCTGCTCCTCACTTAGAGATCCAGGGTCTTCAACTAACTAGACAACCAAGAAACCATCCTGTAGTTGTATGAGAACTGAATTATAAAGACATTTTTCCTTCATCTTTTTCTTGTACACTTTAAGACCACATGAAAGGAGGTAAGCGGAGTGGGTAGAGGAGGTTTTTGGTGTGTGCCAGAAACTGCTAAGTGCCTATTTCCCTTGGTTCTCACTTAGTACTTGGGAGTCTAGTATTTCCATTTACAGATGAAAGGAAAATGAGATTTAGGAATCACTTGTCTAAAGTCACACAAATTGGGCTGGGCACAGTGGCTCACGCCTGTAATCCTAACAATTTGGGAGGCCGAAGCAGGAGGATCACTTGAGGCCAAGAGTTTGAGACCAGCTTGAGCAACATAAAAATACCCCATCTCTACAGAAAGCACAAAGATTAGCCAGGTGTGGTGGTGCATACCTATAGTCCCAGCTACTTTGGAGGCTGAGGCAGGAGGATTGCTTGAACCCAGGAATTTGAAGTTGTAGTGAGTTATGATCACACCACTGTACTGTAGCTTGGGCAACAGAACTGGACTCTTTAAAAAAATAAAAAAATAAAAATAAAAAAAAAGCACACAGATTAAAAGTGCTAGAGATAGAATGGTAAGCACAATTCCTTCTGATGCCAAAATAGGTGCTTCCTTCTTAACCCTGGCTACATATTACAGTCACCAAGGAACTCTAAAAATACTGGTTTTCTGGTCCCCTCATTGGCACAATTAAATGAGAACCTCTGGAGATGTATCCTGATTATGGGTTTGTGTTACAGTCTCCCCAGGTGACTCTCATGTGTGGCCAGGTTTCAGATCACTGCTGGATAAAGCCTCTAGGCTGTGGCTTCATTAAACATCAGCTATTAAGCCCGTATGATATAGCTTCATTCATATTATTATTATCTTCCCCTTTATATTTTCTCTCTCCTTCAAAAGTCAGAGAGCGCGTGGTTGCCCATCTACATTCGAGCTGGCATTCCGAATCAGATTCCGAGGGCTGCATTCATGGCCATGTTTACCTTGGAGGTGGATCAGTTCATCCTGACCTCCTTGACTACATCAGTTCTGGACTGCGAAGAAGATGAGACCCCCAAGCCCTTGCTGGTGTTCAACATCACTAAAGCCCCACTCCAGGGCTATGTGACTCACCTGTTGGATCACACCAGACCCATCTCCTCATTCACCTGGAAAGATCTCAGTGACATGCAGATTGCCTATCAGCCACCAAACAGTAGCCACTCTGAGAGGAGACATTATGAGGTGAGACAAAGCTCCCGCCTCGTTGGTATTCACAGAGTTATTTAAGAGGCCTCTTTCCTTAACCCTCAGGTTTATTTGCACAATTGTGGCCTCAGAAGAGAACCAATCACTGTAAGTCAGAATGCACACTAAATGCTTAGAGGAGCCAGGCAGGTGACTCAAATCTGAAGAAAGAGCTGGCACCTCAGGAAGCAGCTGCCACCTAGCTTGGCCTGGTTGCTGTCCTGTGAGAATACAGATGTGCCCAGTGTTGCTATAACTCTCATTTGTCAAGAGAATTTGCAAAACTATATATATTTTTTTGGTAAAAATTTTTCAATTTTTAAATATAGAAAACATAATTACGAATTTTAAAACATGTGGTACCAGCTACAGAATATTTCTGAGGGCCACCTTCGGCCCAGGGCTCACCGGTTTGAGAGCTCTGATAGCCCTCTGTAGCCTTTCTGCATTACACAGACCATTGACATTAGACATGAATACTGTTTATAGTTCTTTTATTAATAAATTCTTTTATTCTTTTTTTGTGAGTGCTTTTTTTGGGGGAGGGTCCTTACTTTTAATTGTTAAATTGATTCATTGTTTAATTGTTAAAACTGGTTCAGGGTAGGAGATTTCATAGTCTTATTTGATAACTAATTTCACTATTGAAAAAAAAATTTCACTATTGAACACTTTCCATCAGGAAAGTCCTCCTGCTGTCTAATCCAAATCCCTTTTGCTGCAGGTTCAGCCTCTTTCTGCTGGGTTTGTATTCAATGGGAGTGGAGAACAGCTGGTTACAGTCTTACACATAATAACGCTTCATATACTTAAAGACCTACCAGCAAGTTGATTCAAACAGGATGGAAATTTTAAGTGAGCAGATTGATACAGACTTGAGTTCAGGTTTATTAAGGAAAATGAGCGTCCCCGGGGTTACCAAATTGTTCTCCATGTAATTTAGGCATTTTCCACATTTAGCCTCAAGGGCAGACAAAAGACTTTAGACTATCAATGCTGTGCTTTGTCCTTTGCTTTCGTTCTTTTCCCTTCATCATCGTATGTGGCAGCTGTCTTTTCTTTCCTGCCCTTCCTCTCAGGCCTTCCCTGTTATGAAGTAATTTCTCATTGCACGTCCAGTTTTACCTTGAGCTCACAGAGCGCCGCTTTTCTGGCTGCTTCCTGTGTGTATTTCCTGGCACTGTATAATGTAATCTTGAAGCAGAACCTGCGCAAACGTGTGATTTTTTTGTTAGAAGGTAACTCTCAATTTTCTCAGTGGAGACTATGTGCTTTTCAGCTCGTGTGGGCTGCAAGCCCTGGGCCGGGGCCCAACCTAATACATATTTACATTACACCTCTAAAAAAGGCATCTCCTGCCCACCTAGCGTTTCATTTTCAGTCTGTTGCTTTGACAGCCTCAAATCGATTTCTTTTGTTATTCAGTGTTTGCTGATAATATTGCTGCCTGATTATTTCTCTTATCCTCTCTGGTGGACCATACATTCTTCCAAAGTAGGCTGTGTGCCTCACCTTTCTGTGTTATATACCTCATCCTGCTCTGTCAACATCTGGTGCAATACATACATAGCACATAATAAAGCTCAAAAATTATCACATAGCCCCTACCTATTAGTTATGGATTTCATGAGAGCAAATAAAATTTAAGTATTTAGAAACATGTCTAGTGGGATAGATGCCTCTAGATCACGGTTTCTTAATAGGAGCACCATTGCCATTTTGGATAACTCTTTGTTGTGGGGGCTGACCTGTGCATGGTAGGATGCTAGTGTCCCTGACCTCTACCCACTAGATGCCAGTAGCACCCTCTCACATACCTACTTGTGAAACTAAAAGTGTCTCCTGACGTTGCCCGACATCCCCTGGGGGGAACAAGATCAACCTCTGCTCTAGATCCTCCACCTTTGAGAGACATTTGAGTGATTAATGTTGGATTGAAACAATCTCCTGAGCAAATGCAGAGATACTTCTCCAACAGATTTGCTAATTTCAGATTAATAAATTCTTTTATGGAGAAGAAAATGTAAAAATACTGATAAACTAAGGAACAAGATTTAGAGACTGAAAAAGTGAGATCAGGTTGTCAAAAATGAGATCTGGGAGCAGCAGAAACCTGGATCCACTTTTGCCTCCGACTGTGGATACGCCCTAGAATTAATGCTGCTTTGCGCTGTAACTTGTCGGTGTGTGGTTCATATGCATGTGTTTGTTTACAGGTAGAGTTGGAGGTGTTCGACTTCTTCTTTGAAAGGAGTGCACCTATTACTGTCCACGTCTCCATCCGAACCGCAGATACCAATGCCCCCCGAGTATCCTGGAATACAGGTGAAATTCAGTATAAGGCACCAAGCCACACAGCCCCAAAGGGAATACAGAAAAGTAGATGGGTCGGGAAAGAAAGGTAGTTTTACTTCTATTTCACACATAAGGCGACTAAAACCCAGACAGGTTAGGGCATCTGATAGTTGTTTTTGTTTTGTTTATTGCTAGCGGCAGGGTGAGAAATTTACATCCAGGATTCCTGTGTCCTGATGCCAAGTCCTTTCTTCTGCAGAAGATGAGCCAAAGGACACCTTTTAACTAAATGAAGCAAAAAAGTGACTACTTGTGATATTGAGCTATAGCTGGACTAAGAGAAAAAAGTCTCCAACTCAAATTGTTCAGAGGATTGGAGAAAGGTGCAGCCTTTGTAATCCGTTGTCCTACTTTTATGTTCAGTTGCATGGAAAGCAAAATACATAAGAGCTTTAACTGCTTTAAGCAAAAAGGCTTTGTACTGTCTCTCAATTCTGAGTGGGCTCATAATGCAATGTATATATTTAGATCAGATGTAAATGTGGAATATAAATGAAGATTTTTCCTTTCTCACTGATCTCATCAATAGCATTTAATACATACCTATAAGCAGCCACGGTAGGTGTATTAAAGGGAAAATATGAGTTATCTGTGTCTGATTTAAAACCTCAGGTGGCAGCTTAAACAAGTTTCCTCTTGGTGTGTGTGTGTGTGTGTGTGTGTGTGCACGTGTGTGTATATACACATACATGTATGTCTTTATGTATGAGAGTTTCTGTAGAGATGGGGAACATAGGTTGAGCAGCCTTGATTTATAATTCTGTCCCTATGTCCCACTTTACCTCTGTTAGAGGCATAATGAGAGAAAAGAAGGAATTGGTAACCTAAAGTTGCATAATAATTACATGTAGCATAGATTACTGCCTGAGTATAGAGATGGAGTGTTCTGTATGTGTATATGTGATCTGTGACACGCAGGCTTATTAAGGGAGCTCCCAATCTGGTTTTGGCTGCTTTGGACACAGAATCCTTTTAAAAATGATTTCTTATCATGAACTTAATATCTGCCATCATGGAAAATTTGGAGAATATTTTAAACAAAATTAAAATCATTCATTATTTCATTATGAAGATATAACCAATGTTAATATTTTGTAGTGTACATTTCCAGTCTTCTTGGTTGCTTCTCTGCTGGGTCCCATGATGCCTTTTAGCTGTATTGTGCTGTAGTGTGTGTTCCTGGCTTTAAAACCCCACTACCAGCCAGGGAGTTTCCTTGTATGTGTTTCTCCTCCCTGCCTTCCTGTCTTCTTCCCTCCCTTCCTTTCCTTCCTTTTTTCCTTCCTTCCTTCCTTCCTTCCTTCCTTCCTTCCTTCCTTCCTTCCTTCCTTCCTTCCTTCCTTCCTTTTTTCCTTTTATTCATATATTGCATGTATTAGCCCAGTTTCCCCAGGAAACAGATCCTAAGACAGAAACAAGAGTAAGGGGAGAAGCAAATAAAAAGGTGGTATGGCTGAGCTGGTCACCGCCTTACGATAAGATAAAGCAGATTGCTCCGTAGTGCCAGTGCCTCCAGGGAGAAGGAACCACTGTGTCTGGGAAGAGCTGAAGGTGGGGTGGGGAAAAGGTGAACAATCTCTGAAGGTTTAGTTCATTCCCATTTCCTGTTTCTTGGTTAAAGTTTGGTTAAAGTTTACCTCACTGGATATCAACTCCTCACACGTCCAGGTTGTGATACCTGGCCCCTCTTAGCAGCCACTGCACAAGCTCCCTGGTCCCATGGTACAAGGCCTGGCCGCAGTCACAGGGGAGGTCATGCTACCAGAGGGCAGCTGAGGTAAGCAGAGGCATCAGAAGATGAGACAACAGTCGCAGTAGGACTTTACAGTTTTGAAGCCTGTGGGAACTTCAGGATGGGGCTACTCCAGCTGGAAAGCAGGCAATGTGTCAAGGCCAGGGAGGCAGGTCAAGCTGGCAGGTTTGAGGGGAAGCCATAAACTAGGTCCACCAGAACACTGCTTTTAAATTTTGTCAGCTTCTTTAAAAAGCTCTACTGCCTTTCAAGATTCTCTGCAATCTGTTGGCTCCCAGCTCTATCAGGTAATGGGAATGTCTGATGATGCTACGGCTCCCTGTCTCTAACCTGAGTGGTTAGTCCAGAGCCTATATCTTTCTTGCTCTGACCAGCAAGCAAATCTCTCACCACAGACTTCCTCCAGCATGCTGAGTCCAAGGAGAAGGTTTTATTTTAATTCCTTCAGTTACAAAAATCCCTTCCTCATTAGAATCTACACTAAAATACAGACCTCATTGCAAAGCGTCGGACACTTTACGTCTATCGCCATTAAACACCTCCGCCACCCGCCCCACTTTACGTTCTCCACCCTAAGGGCTACCTGTGCACTCATAAATTGTAGCAAAAGCCCTTTGGACTCTTGGGCCCGCTTAAAAGTCTGGATGTAGCCTTTGAAAAATTCCTTGTGGACATCTTTGAACCAGAGATCATTGTGAATGTAACGTCTATTCTTTCCTTCGGTATTTATTTTCTGGAACCATCATGCTTCTAAAGGACATATCGTAATGAACCAGTTGTAATATAATAGCACTAAAAATAAAAATTTTAATAGAAATAAAAGCTACATTCCAGCTTCTTGAAAAGCGTTTGAAGATATAGCTTTCAGGAAGTTTCATGAGTGGAAATTCATTAATTTTTTCTTTAAGGAAGCATGCTGGCATGTAATAGAACTTCCCAAGACACTTTTCTACTTTCTCTTGTAGGTCTGAATCTTCTGGAGGGGCAGTCTCGGGCCATCACTTGGGAACAGTTTCAGATTGTAGACAATGATGACATTGGTGCTGTCCGGTTAGTCACCACTGACGGCCTAAAGCATGGACGGCTTACGTTAAGAGGTGAATGATCCACCTTTGTAACCTAGAAAAGAATCCAAGAAGCATCTTCTTCAAAAGCAAATCATATTTAATAGGGTATATGTAGTATCACTTTGGCTCCATATCTAAATAACATTGTCACGTCCAGAAAATTTGAAGATCTTGAAACCATCGGCTTTGTGTTAGAATGCTCAAATCCACATATAACCATTTATGAACAGTACCATGTGCTTGGCTCATTATTTAAATCTCAGTTTTGCTTTCTGGATGCTATGCAGGGCTCACACTAAATATGCTTCTTAACTGATTATTTTTTCCCAGTTGGACGGTATTTCCCTGCTTTAGAGAAATATATTGAAAAACAAAAAAACTTTTGTTTTTAATACTTTAGTAATAATGTTATTGGTGGTTGTTGTCATAGTTTAAGAGAAATGGATTTATAATTTAAAGTATGATAGTTAACAAAGTACTAACCTAATAAAAATAATATGTATGCTTTATGATAAAATAATCCATTTCTTTTAATGAGCTCAAAGGATTTAATTCAATTATCCTCTTAGTTTGCCTAACTGTAAAACTGAAAACTCTTATCATCATTTGTTATTAGGGGATTCTGAAATAAAAATTAAAATGCTAAATTCATGATAAATTCTCCTGCCTAATCCCAGGATAGTGGAATGCTGATTTAAACCTGGGTGTACACGTTAGGATGGGTGGTGTTCAGTTGCATGTAAGAGAAACCCAAGTACAGTAACTTAAAAACTGGAGTTATTTTCTTCATGTCTTCGAGGCTGGAAGAGATAGAAGGAACAGTAAAAGAAGCCATGCCATCCAAGTGTGCTCTATTTAACAAGTTTTCCTAGGAGCACAATACAATTTCCACTTATTATCTTCTTACCAAACTATGTCACATCCAACCCATTGGTGCATGGAGTCTGGGAACTTGAGTGTTTTTAAATGGTCATATTGCCTTGCCAAATAATACTAGGATTCTGGTAGTGAGGAAGAAGCACAAAGTGGCTACTGGGCAGGTAAGTGTTTAATCATTTATTCTCTGAGGTCTTTAAATACAGCCATATGGTGTGGGGAGAGTAATGAGGTGCACCTTTCATCAGGAATTGTAATAGTCTGCAGGAAATGAAGCAATGTTTATTAATACTGTAGAAATGAAACAGGGGGTGATAGACCATAGCGCAGTGGTATTCTGGGCTCAGAGGTGGTAGAAAATAGTACTAACATTTATTAAACATTTACTTTGTGCCAGACACTGTGCAAAGCATTCTGCATACTTTATCTCGTTTGTTTCATATCAACTTTATGAAGTTAGATACTATATTTATTACCATTTTACAAAAGCATAACTTGAAACTTACACAAGTTGACTTATCTAAGGTTATATACCCAGAAAGTAGCAGAACTGGGATTTGAACCCAGTCTGATCTTAGAGCTTTAGTTCTTGGTCTTTAAGCCAGTATTTCTCAAACTTTAGCATGCATGAAATGCCCCTGGAGGGCTTGATAAAATACAGATTGTTGGGTTCCACCTCCAGAATTTCTGAGGTCCAGGGTGGGACTTGAGGACTTGCATTTTTAACAGCTTCTCAGATCATGCTGTTGCTTTGAGATCAATCCTCTAAGAACTGCTGCCATATAGGATCATAATGAGGTGAAGAATAACCAACATTTATTACGGGCTTACTAGTGTTTAAGTTCTCTCATTCTTGCTATAGAATATGAGGTAGGTATTTGTATTACTCAGGGTTCTCCAGAGAAACTAAACTAATAGAATGTACGTAGATAAATGTAAGAGGAGATTTATTATGGGAACTGGCTTATGTAATTACGGGGGCTGACAAGTTCCACAATATGCTGTTGGAGAATCAATGCTAGTCTGAAGGTCTGAGGACAAGGGGAGTTGATGATATGACTCCTAGTCCAAGACTAAGGCTTGAGAAGCTGGAGCCGGGGAGGAGTGGGGAGGTGGGCCAGGGTTAGGGGGTGGAGAGTCAGGTTGGGTGTGGGAGGGTGGCTGGTTTAAGTCCCAGAGTCCAGAGGCCCAAGAGCCAGGAGCTCCAATGTCCAAGGAAGTCCCAGCTCCAGGGGAGAGAGAGAATTGGCCTTTCTTCTGCCTTTTTGTTCTATTCAGACCCTCAACAGATTGGATGATGCCTGCCCACAGGTGAGGGCAGTGGTGAGGGCAATCTTTATCCAGTCTACTAATTTAAGTGCTTACTCTCTTCCAGAAACACCCTCTTCACAGAACCACCCAGAAATAATGTTTTACCAGTTACTTGAGCATTTCTTAGCCTAGCCAAGTTGACAGATGAAGTTAGCCATCACAGTATTAGTCTCCTTGTTTTATAGATGAGTCTCATAGATTAAATGCCTTGTCCAAGTTCACGTAGCTAATAAGTGTTAGAGCCAATATTCAAAACTAGATGTGTGGTGTGGCTATTGTTTTTCCAGGTGAGGGAAGTATGGGCTGTTCCGTTGTCCTTGGCACCTTTTCCTGACTGATATTTTCTCTGCATAGACCAGAGCTCTGCCTCTATGCTTCCTTGTTCAACCTGCTCCATCTCTGCCCTTTCCATCAGGGGGGAAAGGATTTCTCTTCACCGTGGCTGACCTTCAGGCTGGAGTTGTTCGCTATCATCATGATGACAGTGACTCCACTAAAGACTTTGTGGTCTTCAGGATATTTGATGGCCATCACAGCATCCATCACAAATTTCCCATCAACATCTTGCCCAAAGATGATAGTCCCCCTTTCCTCATAACCAACGTTGTGATTGAACTGGAGGAGGGGCAGACCGTCATGGTCCAGGGTTCCATGCTGAGAGCGTCTGACGTGGACTCCAGTGATGACTACATCTTCTTTAATATCACAAAAACCCCGCAGGCCGGAGAGATCATGAAGAAGCCAGGGCCAGGACTGATAGGTGAGTTCTGTGCAGTTAAGTTTATTTGAATGGAATTGATTCTTCCATATGGAACTTTCTATGCACCCTTGGGGTGTGCTGATATTGTGTCAGAATTTGACTAAGGTGAACATCAAGTTTCTGAAGTAAGATACTATTATTATTCCCATTGTATAGACAGAAAGCCTAAGACTTAGAGAAGTTAAATTGATCTATCCAAGTTGATCTATTTATCTAGAAAGTTCCAGAACTGAGCATCAAGATAACCATTGCACTATAAAAAATTAAGTTTGTCAAGCAAGGTGATAGAACAAGTCTCAAGAGAGATGTTTGGCCTATTCTAGAGTATTGATAAAGTGATTTCATGAATAACATTTGTTTGCATTTTATTAGAATTGTTTCATAACCTCTGCTTAAAGTAGATGGGTCGGGAGTTTGACAAAAGAGGGATCAAGTAAATAGTGTTACTTTGTATATTTCAAATAAGACTATGTCTCTTGAAAATATTTTTTCTTTTTTTGTTTTTTTTGAGACAGAGTCTTACTCTGTTACCCGGGCTAGAGTGCCGTGGCGTCAGCCTAGCTCACAGCAACTTCAAACTTAGGCGATCCTCCTGCCTCAGCCTCTCAAGTAGCTGGGACTACAGGCATTCGCCACCATGCCTGGCTAATTTTTTCTATATATTTTTAGTTGTCCAATTAATTTCTTTCTATTATTTTAATAGAGACAGGATCTTGCTCTTGCTCAGGCTGGTTTCGAACTCCTGACCTTGAGTGATCCGCCTGCCTCCGCCTCCCAGAGTGCTAGGATTACAGGTGTGAGCCACCACGCCTGGCCAAAAATATTTTTCTAATGTTAATTTTTCTACATATTAAGACAAATGTAATAATTTTAGTTTTTTCTTTATTATTTATAAGCTTTGATAAAAACATTTAATGCAGATTCCTTGGGTGCATATAACATACTAGGCAGAGAAGATTTTTGGAGATCAGTCCAGTATCATTGTACCCCAACACCTGGTAGACTCATACAAAAGTATATTGATGTTTTGCGGACCAAATAGGCTATCCTGTTCCTGGCTTCCTTCAGAGAGATTTGTTCAATGGGGTCATTTACTATCGTCACTTTGGTGGAGAAATCTTTGAAGATTCTTTTGAATTTGTCCTGTGGGACAGCCACGAACCTCCAAATCTGTCAATGCCACAGGTAAGAGACCATTTCTGAAGACTATCCCAAAGTCTTGTGCATAGATATTAATTCTGGTAGATGTAATTAGAAACTACACAAAAGCAGGTTTCAAAGTTCAAAGTTTGAGTAGACAGATGAAGCAACATTAAGCAAATTTTTTTACAACAGGACTATTCAAATATTTACTTTTTTATGTAGTTTTGTAAATTTCTATGTATCCAGTGGTTCAAGATTATTTAACTATGGGACCCTCTTGTAATAGAACATTTCACAAAATCTGCTTGCCTCATGACACTCAAAAAAATCCCCACTTATTTATATGTAATGATTAAAGTGTAGGCTCTAGGGTTAGAGTGCCTGAGTTTCCCTCTTGAACTTGACATGACTAACTGGACAATCTGTGCCCCAGTCTCCTTATCTGTGAAACAGGTAACAATAGAACCTTACTTCTGAGTTACTGTGAGGGTGAGATAATACATATAAAGTACTGAGAACTTTTTGATACATGGTAAACATTCAATAAATAAATTAGCTATTGTTTATTGTTGTCTTTGAAGAGCTGAGTTTTCCTACCACTATAGGATATCATTTAAATGTAAAGGATGCAGAATAGGTTTAAGCAAACATTACTGTATAGACATTACAGAAAGTGGATTCAGTGTAGTGTTTGGACAATGATAATAGGGTAGACTCCTTGCAAGGAGAGGATGGTTGGTGGTAGGGGTGAGAAAAAGGACTATAATAATAGCCATGGCTCTTATAGTGAAGTAGTGTCAGGATCAAACAAGATAACTAGTAGCACAATGAGTACCTGGTACTTAGTAGGTGCTCAATAAATTAATTCCCTCTCTCTATCCTTTTATTACTTTAACAAAAGTTTACAGCATGTTCACTATCCATTATAAAGCATTTCAATAATTAAAAACTAAATCCAGTTATCAAAATAAAGGAACAAAGTGACAGCCATACTCTCTAGTCTCCTGGAGTCTGTGTCATGATTTTTTTTTCCTATTATAGTATTTTGCTAATCTACAAAGTTCAGAAATTCTCTGTGGGATTTTCCAGCCATAGTGTGGATCAGCGAGGCTCCACTTAATTGAAAACTGGATTTAATAAGGAAACAATAGTTATTGTGCCTTCAAAGAGACCATTTTCCATGCTAATTTATTCTCCAATGTGTTCTTTGTGTATAAAGAATGTACAAGCATGCTTTTTTATGCCCCTGTAGTAATTCTTGGTGGGCACATTTTTCAGCATGCTTTATGAATGCCTAAGTTGATGTGTCTTTACATATTTATGCATGTTCAAACAATTATTGTGTGTGTTTCTATGGGTGAGGAAAATCCCATTTTAACAAACTCCATGGAGAAATAAAGCGTTCTCAATGTACTGAAATTTGGTTGTAACAAAGACATTATTAAACACCCCATCCCAGGCAAACAGTGGAAAACTAGTGCTCAAACAAACCCTGGGCTCTTGCTCACTGGCTTTCCCCATGTTCCTCCAGTCTACTATGGCCACAGACTTGTAAGGAATCAGAATATAAAGTGATAAATCAGTATACAAATCACCATAAGCCTGAACTTGACCCTCAGATTCAGGCTTACAATATGATGGTCCACCAGCTGGTATATGACTTTCTTGTAGGCATGGGTTCCTGCTCCTTTCTCTGCCCTGATTGTTGATTCCTGCCTGGTGTTTATTTTACATCTCCCTTTGACTCTGTGCAGTGCTATTTCTCACCTCCAGGAACTATCAGTACATCCAGTGTTAGTTTCGCCCACCCCACTTTCTGCTCTGTCTGAGATTCTCTGAGGCATCCTTTGAAATCTGGGTGGAGGTAGCCGTGCCCGCACAGCTCTTGCGCTCTGCGTGCCTGCAGAGTTGGCCCCGTGCAGGTGCTGCATAGGCTTACTGCTGTGCCCTCCAGAGTGGTGGCTGGAGCTGCTCCTGGGCCTGCTTGAGCCGCATCTGGGATGGCCAAGGAGCATTGTACCAGAACGCAGCAGCAGAGACTTGAGGAAGTGCTGGGCAGTAACCCTTGAGGTCCCTCCTTTGTGGTAGGAGTGGCAGCCTGGAATGGAAGATCTCTGAAATGCCTTCAGAGTCATTCTTCCATTGTCTTGATACATAGCAACTGGATTCCTTCTCCTTATCAAATGGGCACTGGACCATACTCTTGGTGGTCTCCTCTTAACATGTTTTTTTTAAATATATGTTTTATATGTCCAGGCTGAGAATTTTCCAAATCTTTAAGTTCTGCTTCCCTTTTGATTATAAATTCCATCTCTAATTTATTTCTCTCTTCTCATATTTACCATAAGAAGTCAAAGAGAAACCATGCAGCACCCTCAATACTTAGCTTAGATATTTATTACACCAAATATCCTAGTTCTTTGCTATTAAGTGCTGCCTTACACAAAGTACTAGAACCCAAACACAATTCTGCCAAGTTCTTTGCCACTTTATCACAAGGATGGCCTTTCCTCTAGTTCTAATAAAATTTGCTAATTTGCAGATTTGCTAATCTACAAATTTCAGAAATTCTCTGTGGGACTTTCCAGCCATTTCTTCATTTCCATCTGGGACCTCATCAGAATGGCTTTTACTGCCCATATTTCTACCAACATTCTGGCCATGACCAGTCATGTAATCTCTAAGGTGGAGGGTCCGTCTACAGCCCTCCTCTTCTAGGCTCTCACTAGAATCGCCCTTTATAATCCGTTCACAGCAATGTGAGCTTTTTCTAGTCTGTTTCTCCAAATTCTTCCAGTCTCTACCCATTATCCAGTTCTGCAACTGCTTCCACATTTTCAGGAAGCAGTTATATAAGCACCCCACTCTCAGTACCAATTTCTGTCTTAGGCCATTTATGCCACTATGACAAAATACCTGAGACTGGGTAATACATAAATAATAGAAATTTATTTCCTCAGTTCTGGGGGCTGAGAAGGCCAAGAGCAAGGTGCCAATAGTTTCAGTGTCTGGTGAGAGGGCTGCTTTCTGCTTCCAGAATGGTGCCTTGTTGCTACATCCTCCTGAGGGAACAAATATTATGTCCTCACATGGCAAAAGGGATGAAAGAGTCAACTCACCCCCTTGAGTCCCTGTACAAAGCACTAAAATCACCACCTAAGGGCCCCACCTCTTAATACTGTTACATGGGGGTTTCAGTTTCAGTATGAGTTCTGGAGGAAGCATAACCCTTCAAACCATAGCACGGGATAAGCAAAATTCAGCAACAATTGATTCTAAGAAATTGGGAAACGTTTCAAGAAGATACTTTAAGGGTGAGAAAGACTCAGATTGCCAGAGAAAGCAGGAGAAAAGCATCCTAGATTGAGGAAACAACATAATCCAAAGCATATACGTATGCTCAAGGACTAGGACATGGTCTGTTATGTGCAACTAGAGTGTTGGAGTAATGTTGAAAGAAAGTAAAAGATAAAATTGAAAAATAGAGTGTGTCTAAACTGTGAAAGATCTTAGATGCCGTGATAAGGAATTTGAATAATTCTATACTTCCTGAGTGGTTGTTGAAGATTTTTGAGGAGGTGAATTAACTAACTTGACTTGTATTTTCTTTTAAGAGAACACTAGGGATATGAAAAGACTAGATTAGCTGTTGGAGTTAGGGCTAAGAAAATGCTGTTGCAATAATAATATAAAAAATTATGTGAGCTAGGCCAGGGACAGTGGAATGACACTTGGGGGTAAGGTGTGGGGTGTGGTCACTGTACAGGAAATTTTATAAGTAGGAACTCTGGGTCTTGGTGATGTGTTATATGTGGGCAGAGAAGGAGGAATCAAACTCCTGTCAAGGTTTCTAGGACTGATGACCAAGTAGAGGGAAGTACCAAAGAAAGCACAGGTTGATGGTAGAAAGGAGATGTAAAAATAAAATCAGAAACATATTTTGTGTTTGTGTGTCCATTCTATAGCACTTATGACTGGATTAACTATAATTGTGATAATTATATTCTTAAAATATAACACCAAATGAGTAAAGAATATTCCATTTTTTGGCTCACACTCTTAATAGCTCCTGAATCATTTTGACAGAAATATATTATAAATGATAGTTTTTGAAAATCGTCTTAACTGTGACTCGGTGATTGTGGGGCATTCCCTTTGGTGTTTTCTTGGTATTCCAAATTCATGGTACAGTTATTTTTGTTCCAGGTGGTGACGATCCACATCACTCCAGTGAATGACCAGCTTCCAAAAGAGGCTCCTGGAGCTTCTCGGCATTTGGTTGTCAAGGAAACTGAGGTGGCCTACATAACTAAAAAACATTTACATTTTATAGATACAGAATCATATGACCGGGAGTTGGTCTACACAATAACGACGCCCCCGTGTTTCCCCTTCAGCCACAGGTATCTCTGAAAAGTCATCATTTGGGCTGTTAGTTCTAGGATTGGAGAGTTGACAGTGTCATTATGGAGCACTGTGGTTCAGTTGCTTTGTTGGTCAGACATAAACTTACACTCTGTTCAGCGTTTACTTTTATCTCAAACTTACGTCCTCCTTCAAAAGTTGTATTAATTAATTGGTAAGGGACCTGCAGCTTGTAGTGTCTTCAGCGCAGGTAGACTTAAAACAGTCTTTAATTTCCTTTTTCTAAACACAGTGCTTATTTTTCTTTTTAATGAAATTTATTGAGATCTTCATAGCATAAGTGATTATATTCTATGATCTCAATCCAGACAAGTGGCATAAATATGCCTTAATGTCATATACATGACAGCAAGGAAACATTTTTAGGGTAAGTATAACTGTTCCCTTTCATGATGTCAAAGCAAAAAGTTCTGTACATACTTTTTGCTGCCGTGATAAGGATGGCATTGGTGATACTGGACTTAAATCTAGAACTCTCCCGTCGTAAAGAGAGAATATAAAGATAGAGCATCTGGTTTCTAAAGATGGGGTCTTTTAGCTTTTGAAAATTTGGCTGTGGGCTATTTGATGTAATTTTTCTTACCTGGAAAGTTAACCGATATATTTCTCTTTAGACAGTTGGATGCTGGGAAATTATTCATGGTGGATAGCATACCAAAGCTGACCAAAAATCCTATAGCCCTGGGGCTGAAGTCATTTACTCAGGTAGGATGATATGCTAAAATGTTGACAAACATGACATGAGTGTGCTCTGAGAGATATAGCAATGCCCTTTATTGCATCTGGGATTTTTGTCCCTTCACATGTGCCACAAACACATGATGTCTTTATATTTTCTGCTTGCGCATTTCCATTAAGCATGTGGCATCTATTTGAAAGTGCTTTATCAAGTTGGATATAATTTCAAGATTTTTTATAATTCAGCACAGCCTTTTGCATTGTTTTGCCATCAGCAGGACTCTGATTTGGGGACCTGGTATACACATCTTTATTCCACCAAATTCAGTGCCTTCCATATCGTGCTGTATTTGCTTCCTAGGGCTATCATAACAATGTACCACAAACTGGGTGACTTAACATAACAGAGATTTATTGTCTCATAATTCTAGAGGCTAGAAATCTGAAATCAAGGTGTTGGCAGTGCCATGCTCCTTCTGAAACGCTATAGGGGAATTCTTCTTTGATTCTTTCTAGCTTCTGTTGGTTTGCCAGCGATCTTTGGCATTCCTTGGCTTGTAGATATGTTACCTCAATCTCTGCCTCTGTCATCACATGGCTGTCTTCTCCATGTGTGTCTCTCTCCTCCTGTTATAATGACACCAGTTACGTTGGACTAAGGGCCAGCCCTCTCCCAGTATGACCTCATCTTAACTAGTTGCATCTTCAATATCCCTATTTCCAAGTAAGATCACATTCTGAGATACCAGGGTTAGGACTTCAGCACATCTTTTTTTTTGGTGATGGCGGGGACACAATTCAACCCATAACCTTCGCTACCTTTTAAAATCCTTCACTAACCTTCTACCGACTTCCGCAGACTCTACCCTGAAGACCTCATTCTGGTCACGATATTGGTGATGAGTGCTTTAGGCAGCATTATCTCTGTAGTTTGGGGCTAATCATGCCTAATTTCACGATATTTATAGGTTGTAAATGAATGTCACCCCCATGTGATAAGTACTATTATTTTATTCATTTTCAGATAAAGATACAGAGGCTTAGCAAGTTTAAGTAGTGAGACCAATATTCCACAGGTACTTCTTGTGGGGGCTGGATTGAAATACAAGTCTCCTGTCTTTTATAGAGTTGGCTAGTTTCAAGTACTTGATGTATTTACTTAACTTCTTTTGTCCTTTTCCCTCCTGATGTGGGGGAAAAGATACAGCTTTAGGGAATCTTCCAATTGATGATGATGGCATTTACATTGTTCATTGTCAATTAACATAATGGTTCTCTTGGGCCCAGATCTCTGACAGTTTCTGATCCTTGCAAATCAACACCCATGTGTCCATCTCAATTTACTTTGCAGCATGCTGTGAACTATAGGAAAGTGGCCTACATGCCACCCATGCAAGATATCGGCCCCCATCTCCGACACGTCCAGTTCACGTTTTCTGTCAGTAACCAACATGGCGGCACTTTGCACGGGATCTGCTTTAACATTACGATTCTCCCAGTGGACAATCAGGTTCCTGAGGTATGTACCATGTCTGATGTGGACAGTGAAAAGCAGGAAAAGAGAAGAAAGACTTGAAGACTTACTGGAAATGGTAACTTTTCTTTAGGCTATTTTTTAAAAATGGTTAAATTTTTTTAGCTATGGTGTAGTGAAAAAAAGAAAAAGCAGGGGGAAAGGGGTCCTTCACCTCCCAAGGGACTCTCTACCTAAAAGGTAAGATTTGCCAGTTGCTGAGTTTGACGTTATTTCAAAGCTTTATTAAAATCTCTTTCACTTCCTTTTCTTTCTGCAGAGTTTCACATGTTGATCAGAGGAAGGGGATTAAATTACAGTCTCTTAGCAACCAGAAGGGCTTATTTGCTCTCACCGCAGGCCAAGATGCTGCTCTGTAATCTAAAGAAGCTCTTTAATTTTCCAAAATGAATTAAGGTGGAGCCTTCCACCTTACCCCGTCCCACTGCCCAGTGTTTATGTAGGCCTTAAAAGACTTGGGTCTTTCATTAAAACCGAACTACAAAGGGGATGCTACCTTGTACCTCTTATCTTGAGGCCAGATGCATATTGAGAATTTGTTCCCTACATACCCTGTCCCCCTCCCCGCCTTCAGAATGCTAGACTTAATTAGTGTGACTGTTACTGGTCTCATTTTTCTCCTTAAAAGTGGAAAGACAAAATAGCCTTACCCATTCATTATGAGCCAGGGGGGACCAGAGCCCCTACACATGCCTCATTCCTAAGGAAAGAGGTCACCTTCCCAGGTACCTCCCTGGAAAACAGCCAGCACTGGTGTTTTCAGTCTTGGTCACACCTCCTCATCTCTACAGCTGCCCAAGGTTGTGGGACAGAGATCTTACCCTGAGGTCTCAAAAAGCTTGCCCAACTGGTGGAAGTGGTCTGATGGGTCTAAACAATGTTTTAACATAATGAGTTGCCAACATTTAAAGATCAGGAGATTGCCCATTAAGGCTGATTCCTGGCTTCTCTTGAAAATTTGGAAACTCTAGCAGTACTGAGCCCACAGAGTCCACAGCAGCGGTTGGGCAGGGTGTGTTCTCTGGTCCACCACAGTCAGTGCCCACCCAACTTAGCACACTCATTTATGTCATTGGCCTGAACTCCCATGCCTGTGAACTTGAGATCTTTGGTAGAAGATGAGCTCAGGCAGAGGAATCTAAACTAGCTCCATTCTTTGACATCTGTCATATGGGGACCAGATCATTTTCCCTGTGGTGAAAACGGTTTAGAATGCCTGTGGAACTAACTTGATTAGGCTTTTTCAGACTATCACTTTCTGTGTATAAGACACAGGCCCTGAAGTGGCCTAGCATCTCAAGAAGCCAAAGCTTTTCCTAGAACAATCATGGAATAATATTCTTTTATACAAAGTAGTCCGAGTCTCTTGTGAGAGATGATCTGAGGAGGAAACTGAAAAGGGTAAAGGGAAAAGTTACCTTCATTTGAAGGCAGATTGAATAGTTACGAGGACTTGGGGCTTCAGTGGCAGAGTGGCTTCTCTCTCTCTCTCTCTTTACAGTGTATGGGACAAATGAAATATTAATAGTACCTTAAAGAACTGAGAATATTAGAAACAAAATTAAATTAGCAGCTTCCGTGAAACTAGCCACAGGAGTGGTCCCCAGATGTGAAATACCACAGATAGCTGGTTGAGTGAGAACCATTTGGGGATGTTGACACCATACCAAACTGAGTCCCAGAACCCGAGCACTGGTTTTGGGCAAGAACTAAAAAGTTAATGATTAATGAGTGGGGGCAAATTAGTCTTTTTTTTATTATTTATTATTTTTTTTATTTCAGCATATTATGGGGGTACAGCAAATCAGTCTTAAACTTTTATTTTTTGGAAAGTTACCTTAAAATATATAATTTTAAAATTATCTAATGTAGCAAAGTATAGTCCTTGAAACATTGGAAATGGAAGATTCTATATTGGGATACTAATTTGATACAGTTCAGGAAAATGAGGCTGGCAAGCATGGACCTTGGTTCAAAGATAATACCCCTCTCTAAATAAGAGCTCTCTCTTTCTTTCTTTCTCCTACAAATGGTGAAAGTGGAGGTTTGGCAAAATGGGAGTGAGACCCTTGGGGAGGGCCTGCGTGGGGGTGGTTGTAGGGAGAGAATGCTATTGTTTCCATGCTTTCCTTTGCTGGTGGGAGTTTATTAAAGAACAGAAGGCAGTGGTCCCAGAGTTGCAGATCTCATAATGTCTGTGATCCAGGGGGCTGCCCTTGGGGCAACTCTGAATGCAGCTGGCTGCTGTGGCCTGGAGTCCTGGGCAGTGCTGAGCCCTGGTGGGCAGGAGGATGGAGCAGACTCTGGAGGCTGTGGCTTCACTTGCTCACTTCCCTTTCCTCTGCCTGTTCATTGTTACTCCCCACCCCTCCTTCCCCTTTATCAGCTCTTTCCCCGGAGAACATCCTCCTTTCTGGGAGGTGCAGCTGCTCTAGGAGAGTAGTTGCATCCTAGGAGAACGCTGAGCCCTCACATGGGCCGGACACTCACCCCAGACCATCGGGGAGGGGCTCTCAGAGCCCATCATTTGGTACCTAACTGTATCTGCTTGCTTTCACATCAGTGTAGAAAAATTCCCACAAATTTGGGAAAACAATAGGTTAAATAAAGTCAATAGATTTTCTTCCTCTAGGATCTCAGAGCCTTGAATATGCCTATGTGCCGTATAAATCTCTAAGGCAAGGATATTGTATGTAACTGTTTTCTAGATTTATTTGATCACAGAATACTTCTTGCCCACTTCCAATGTGGCAATAAAACATCCTAAGCCATCCTAACTTGATTTTTACTTACAAATGAATTATTAGTCACTTAAGCAATGGGTTTTTCTATTATAGAACATTATTTCAGTGTTTCTAATTTTTAAGCCTAATGTTTGAATAAATATATTCCCTCTAGAATCTTCAATTTTTCTGTTCTACTTCCATCTCTAAAATACTCATTACAGTTGAAGCTTAAAAGCTCCAATCTACTTCCCGAATCTTTAAGAATTTTTAGTATGAAAAAGAGATAGCTTCTTTCCTTCAGGGAAATTTGAGATAGATTTTGTTTATTTTGTAGACAAAGTATATATGTGTCAAGCATTTGTGGGAATGGACATGGTTCTGAAAGTTATTATTTCCTTAATTTAGCACCAAGATAGTAACCATTTTGATTGCTGATTCTAACATACAGGCTCTGAGATAAATGAAATGTAGATTCTTTCAGGTTTATAGATGTGCCTTGCTTTTCTATACATCAAAGCTTAGAATTAAAAAACAGTCTTAAAAAATTAATTGACATGTGAAGACGGCATGAGAAGTTTCATAGTGATTTAATGAGCTCTGTCTTCAGGAGTACCTCATGGAACAAGGCTTTGAATGTTTCCTTCCTTCCTTCCAGGTATTCATTAACCCCCTGAGAGTGGCTGAGGGAGGCCAATGCATCATCAGCACAGAGCACATTCTGGTTTCAGATGTGGATACCAAGCTGGACAACATCTATTTCTCCCTGAGGGGACTGCCTCCACATGGAAGGGTGGAGCTGGATGGATTTCCACTAAACACAGGGGACACATTTTCTTGGAGAGATCTCCATACCTTAAAAGTTAGGTTAGAACATTTCATGGCTTTTTTTCTTTACATTCTTTGGCTCCCCATCTGGATCAGTTGTGAGGCAGAGTAAGAGAAAGGAGTTTGTCTAATTCTTTCAGGAATACCAACATGCCACTTGATATTTTCAAGTGTCATTTGAAAATTAGAAATGACAATTTTTTTTAATTTCCCTCCAGCCATTCTCTCTGGCTTGCTATACCAGTGGGGATAGCTTTATGGATATTTGAACAACAAAAATTAATTACCATGAATTTAAATTTGCTGTACCTGTACATATTACAAGTGGTAACAGTCAAACTAGATGAATAGAGACTGAAATAATCTAAGACTAATCTACCTAACTTGAACTTGGCTCTAAGAAAAGCCAGTTTTATAACCCTGGGAACTTTGGGATAGAACTCTGTTGATCAATGTCTTTAGTGTAACCTTTTTCCGCATTCTGTTGGGGTAGGGATCTGCAGGCGGACAGGCAGGGTAAGCTGAGTAGGTAGGGCATGGAGTAGAACTTGGGCTTCTGACAGTCAGGGATGGAGCAATCGCTGGCCTCACAGTCCTACAGTTGTTTCCCCTCACCTTAAGGTCTTTCATTTCCTCTACCTAATGCAGTTCTGTAAGAAACTTTTCAATAAAATCTAATGAAACAACTCTGGAAAACAATACAAAAGCAATTCAAAAAAACAATACAAAAACATTCAAAAGCAATGGTCAAGTAAACAGAAATGCCGGCTAATTTCCCACTTAAAATTCAAGGTATAAATGGGAACTTTGGCCCTTTTGATAAAGTGTGGTGGCAGGAATTAGGCATCAAATGCTTAGTTCCTCATTTGACTAGAAAAGTCGACTAGAAACTAAGATTTGTGCACAAGAAGATCAGTTTAACCCTGATGGTTTAGTTACATCACTGATGTACAGTCCCCAATATCTTGACCTCTTTTCACTGCTCACTCTTATCCCCATGAAATATAAAATTTATTTTTTGAGATCTTAGCATTTGGCTATGTGTTAGAAAGTGATCTCTATTAAGGTAATTCTTACTAGGGAGTGAATGATGAATGGGAAAAAAGTACCAGTGTTTGCCAGAAGTATATGTTCAAGTAAACCGCTAAAGACTTGCAATTATGGTTTTTCTTTTTTTCGTTTAATCTTCATAGTATTCAAGCCTGAGAAGCTAGATGGTTCTAGTCTCATAATATAGTTGAAGAACTAAGTACAAAGAGGTTGAGGAATTTGTGCAAAGTCACTCAGCTAGTACATGGAGGAGTCAGGTTTTGAAAGATCTGCTTGACTCCACAGTCGTGCCTTTGGATGAATACTCTTAAGCCCACTTAACCCTTTTAGGGGTTTTATCATCATAAGATAGAATCAGTACATTATTATTTATCAATTTTTTTTGAGACAGAGTCTAACTCTGTTGCCCAGGCTAGAGTACCATGGCGTCAGCCTAGCTCACAGTAACCTCAAACTCTTGGGCTCAAGCAATCCTTCTGCCTCAGTCTCTCGAGTAGCTGGGACTACAGGCACATGCCACCATACCCAACTAATTTTTTCTATATATTTCTAGTTGGCCAATTAATTTCTTTCTAGTTTTAGTAGAGACAGGGTCTTGCTCTTGCTCAGGCTGGTTTCAAACTCCTGACCTTGAGTGATCCTCCCGCCTCGGCCTCCCAGAGTGCTAGGATTACAGGCATGAGCCACTGCCCTTGGCCTTATCAACATATTTTTGATGAAAATGGCAGGGAGCATGGCGAAATTGAACATAGGAGGTAGTGTGTGGGAAAGATAAGGAGGTGGGGGGATGTGGGCCTTCCCTACCATTGGAATGGAATTCCAAGCCTGAGTGCCTACCTAGTCTATGGGGAAACTAGTCCTGAGTACAATATCTTTTAGCCCTGATTTTTTTCCCCATAGGTAAAGATTATACACCTTCAGTATACTATATTATATTTAATGCAACTTTTATTTTCAATTCGTAGGACCAATTTCTATTCCTGAGTATCTTGAAGAGATCACTGATGTGTTAAAATTTGGCTTAATTCAATTCAACAGCTATTTAGAACATCATGAGCATCACTGCGGTGGGCTAGAGAGTACATGGAAAGCCTAGAATTAGGCAATCCCTTCAAGAACTTGGCTGAGAATTAAAGAAAGATAGGTCCATGGTTAGACCAAGGAAAGGTATTTTGAAGTCTGGGAGAGACTGGAGAATCTTTACAGGTGGAGGGGAAGACAGCTAATTAACGGAAGAGGAGAAATGGCAGGAGAGAGGCATTACGTAATTAACAGAGCAAAGTTCTAGAGAAAAGCTGAATAGATCCACAGCACAGGCACAAAGATTAGCTTTAGAAGTGGGGAAGGAGAGGGAATCATCAAATCTGCACTGCATCCCACTTTTCTGTCTACTGCTCAGACTCAGGCTTCCCCCTCCCCTAGTCCCAGCTAGGGTACTCTGCGATTAGGCAGACCTATACCAAATGATGGCCATTGTCACAATTGCAATTAAAGGGCAGCTTTTTGATTTGGGGACAAATTATAAATGCATATAGCATATTTTTTAGGGGGAGCAATTTTATATTCAAGGATGCTTGAATAGTTAAATATGTGACTTCATGATTATGCTGGGTTTTTTTTTTTGTTATTTAGTTAGTGAACATGTGGCCAAAGCCATGGAAGAGTTTCTGTGTCATGCATCTAAAGTTACTCTCACAGTGTTCTTGAGGGATTAGTGACAAATATTAACCCCACAGGTATCGACATGATGGATCTGAGGTTCTGCAGGATGACATACTCTTGGAGGTCACAGATGGCACAAATTCAGCAGAATTTGTTCTACATGTTGAGGTGGGTAGAAAGTTTCCTCCCTGGGTCATTGTCTTAGTCTATTTTGTGCTGCTGTAACACAGTACCACAGACTGGGTAATTTATAATGAACAGAAATTTTTTTGGCTCACGTTTTGGAGTCTGGGAAGTCTAAGATCGAGTGGCTGCATCTGGTGAGGGTTTTCTTGCTGTGTCATCCTATGATGGAAGAACAAGAAGAGAGCAAGAGGTTGAACTTGCATCCTCAAGCCCTTTTATAATTGGCATTAATCCATTCATGCAAGTGAAGCCCTCATAACCTAAAACCCTCCCATTAGGCTCCTCCTCTCAACACTGTTGCCCTGGGGATGAAGTTTCCGATGCTTGCTTTTTGGGGGACACATCCAAACCATAGCAGTCATAGAAATAAAGCATCTGGTTGGAAACATCTCAGGTTCCCTGATAGAACTTGAAACACAACACAAAATTTAGAGGATGTCTGCTTACATCCTTGTATGCCTCAGGCCAGGCAACAGGGAACAAAGTTACATTGGTGACATGGCCATACTATTCTGTTTCCAAAGCATTTAAAGATAGAATTACTCTGATCTCAAACCCAGATACTTAATTGAAAAAGCAATTGGTTCCTTGTGTAACTCACTTCTAATATTTTTAAACTATAACGCTCAGAAATATTTATTTAGCAGCTGGGCAGGTTAAGCGTGCATCACTAGGGTTTTCCATGTTTATGGAAGAAGCCGTGTGCACATGTATGTGGTGTCCCTTTGTAAATTCCTGTATTATATAGCTCTGGTATGAGGTCTGTTTGAGATAATTTTTCTTCCTGTTGATGGAGAAAAATCTGCGCATAAATGTTGAGTACATGCCCAAAGGACTTATGGGAACCCCTGAGTTTCTCTGTTGGGTTACCTAAGTCCACAAGCATAACTCAGAGGATTTGCAGATGTTATTTATAGTTAGTGACCAAGAAGGTCTGCAGAAAACTCATCATGTCCCCTGAAGAGCCACTGATTATTCTCATGATACTAAATTCTCTTTCTGCTTGAATTTTGTTGGATCTTTGTGATACAAAATTATTACTAGTGGTAATAATAATGCGTCTGTAAGATACTTTACAGTTAGTAACCAATCAAGAATGTTCATATGTGTCTATTGTTTTAAGAAGCAGACAGGGAAGGAATTTTCCCTGTTTTATAGATAAGGACACTGAGGCCCAAGAAGGTTTGATGACTTGCCTAAAGTCATCACCTTGACAGTGTAGACTGGGCTGGCATCTCCACTCTTTGTCAACTGGGTCAGTGTTCTTTCTGCCTCGCCACGGCCACACTCTGAGTTACCAGGTGATTATGGCGATCACACTTGCCAACAGTTCCTGGGTGCCTCTCCGTGCCAGGCTTGACACGGAGCCTCTTCCTTTATTTTTCCACTTAGTCCATAATGGCCTTTGAGGTCTGGGTGAAGAGCAGGATAGTATTTCAGCTTCAAAAAAGGAAAATTTTCTTTATTGGCAGACTTTTACATACAGAGAAAGCTTTTCTGAATTACTTTTTTTCTATAAAGCAAATTTCAGGAGGAAAAACCCCCAACTCTATCTTCCATCTATGAACATCTTAGTATTATTGGCAATACTCAGTGCATTTTGGGGGAAAAAATCTGTCTATTGTTAACTTTTTAAGCAAAAGAGTGTAATCTTTAAAAGCCAAACAGAGGCACAGCCAATTTTTGGACAAGTGTTTGTGATTTTTTTTCCCCCAGGAGGAATGTTCTTAATTCTATTGCCTTTGGACTTTATTATTCATTTGAAAGCTGAGGCTCTTTTGTAAACTGTTGCAAGATGGTTATCATTGAATTTACTTGGTGAGATTCCTTAGAGTCAAGGACAATAGTAGAGAGGGTCTTTAATGAATTCACCCAGAGGACTTGAGCAAAGATACTTTTTCCTAATAAACCAATAGAAAATAGAGGATATTGTATACTTTTTAACCTTTTCCAGCACCTGTTCCTTTACCCATTAAAGTGTCAACATAATTTCACATATATTTGTTGTAGAGTTGCTGGTCTGTTTAAATAGCCGGGTGAGCAGGGCATATACACATAGTTACATTCACGCTTTCATTTATTCAACAAATATTTAAGGGCCCTCTCTATGCCAAGTCTTAGGCTAGATGCTTGGAATATGATGATGAAGAAAACATACAAGGTCTCTGTTCTTCTAGCAGTGGTTCCCAACCTTTTTGACACCAGGGACCTGTTTGCTGGAAGACAGCTTTTTCCACCGATGGGTGTGTTGGGGAGAGTGCCGAGGCCTCGGCTCCACCTCAAATCATCTGGCGTTGCATTCTCATGGGGGAGTGGGTATCCTGAATGCGAAGCATGCGCAGTTTGCAGTGGGGTTCCGCTCCTATGAAGGTCTGAGCGCACACTGCTGATCTGATTGGCGGCGGGGCTCAGGGAGGTGATGGAGTGATGGGGAGCGTTTCTGGGTGCAGGTTGGCTTCGCTCACTCACCTGCTGCTCGCTTCCTACTGTGCTGCCCGGTTGCTGGCCAGCTGTGGCCTGGTGTTGGGGACCACAGTACTGGAGGTTACAGGCCAGTGATGAAAACAGACATGAAATAGATTATCTCCAAGATAATTAATTAAAATTCAGCTGGTTTCTATAAACAAATAAGATGCTAAAAGAGAGTAAATAATAAAAGTTGCTAAATTAGCAGAGTGGTCAAGGAAGGCTTCACTGAGAAACCCCCACGTAACCTGAAGGAGTTAGGCAATCAAAGAGCTGGGGATTGTGCAGACTGGGCAGGGAAAGAGAGGTGACGCAAAGACTCTGAGATGGTGACGATGGTGCTGGGGTGGAAATGGAGTGGGTGATAAAGACACCCTATACCAGCGGTCCCCAGCCTTTTTGGCACCAGGAACCGGTTTTGTGGAAGATAATTTTTCCTCCGATGGGGGCTGAGGCAGGGAAACAGAGCTCAGGCTGTGATGCAAGCGATGGGGAGCAGCTGTAAATACAGACGAAGCTTCTCTAGCTCGGACCTCACCTCCGCTGTGCGCTCACCCCCACCCCACACTTTCCTAAGTTTCATGGAAGACAGTTTTTTTCCACGGACACGCAGGGGCGGGGGGCGGTCAGTGGAGCTCTGCAGCCCTATAGCATAGGTGAGGCCAGAGAAATCCTAGGAGAAGCAATAGGAAGCCACTGAAGGTTCCTGCAGGGCAGTGACTTAAAATCAACATTTTAAAGAGATCGCTTGGGCTGAAGCCTTGGGGTAGGAAAGGCAGGTTTGAGAGGATTCGCAGGCGAGACTTGGCAAATTCGGCAGCACACATCAAGCTGTGGCTGTGAACTCAGAGAAGGACCATCCTTCATTCCCGTTTAGAAGACATTGCTTTTTCAGATTTCTATGGGATCTTTTTAAATCCAGAGAACCAGTGTGATGCCATGTTGGTTTTCTTTCCTTTCTACTTGGAGCTTTATTTTCAGGAGGGTGGGAGAAAAACATTTTGTCAAGTTGAAACCGGGCATTGATTGAATAGTTCTGGAGTCTCAAATTTAACTCAAACTGTTTGAAATGCAGCTGCTGCTTATTGTAAATCCAGAGAAACTTCCTGGGTGGCAGGAAGTTGAGGGTGGAGGAAAGCTTTGTAATCACCAAGTCATCTGAAAGAAAAATAACTTTGAAGCAGTGAAATGTAAATGCATCAGACCACAAGGACCAGAATTCTTCTGGAATATGTGTGCCTTTAACAAATGAGGGGATTTGGTGAAGAATGCTTTATATTACGTTTATATTTTGTCTGTCTAGAAATAAATGAGACTGTTGAGGCTCAAACCATAACCATGTTTTCCCATTTACCCTAAAATGTCTCTTCCATGGGGCATTCCTTCCAAGATGGTGCATATGGAGAAAGTTAAAAACGCAGACTACTTGGCCGGATTCCATGGCTATTGTTTCATGTGTCTGGAAGATCGAAAATGCCTGTCATTTTGACTATGAGCTATGGGTTACCAGTTGGGCCATTTGTCATTTCTTTCTTTTTCTTGAAAACATGCATTTTTTTCCCTTGCCTAGGTATTCCCTGTAAATGATGAGCCACCAGTCCTAAAGGCTGACCTCATCCCCATAATGCATTGCTCGGAGGGAGGAGAGGTGGTCATCACTTCTGAATACATTTTTGCTACTGATGTGGACAGTGATGACTCGAAACTGATGTTTATGATTGTTCGAAAACCTCAGCACGGAGTGGTGAGGAGAGCTGGAGTCCCGGTGGATCAGTTCTCTCAGGGAGATGTTACTTCGGGGGCTGTGACGTACAAACACACAGGTAAGTGCCAGCATTGTGACCAGGGAGGGAATGCAAACAACATCAAAGTCTTCACTCCTTTCTGTGGGTTCCCACAATCGGTCTTCATACTTGTTTCCATTGAAAAAAGAAGCAACAGCAGCCTGTATCCCGTTTTTCTAAGCATGATCTCCATATATAGAAGTATTTCTGATCTCATTATTACAATGAATTTCAAAGAGTGTAGAAATGGCAGGGGTTACTTGCTGTTCTGTTCCTGACATGACCATAGAGGCTTTGTATTTTATTAATATTAATAAAATATCCTCCTCATCTCCTTTTTGGTCTATTTAAAGAAGGCTTACTCGATTATCACAGTTTATGGATCCATTATTCATAATAGAAATGCCTATAGTAAGCTTCCTAAGGTAATTTATTATTAAGTTTAAAATTTTACTGATTACCAGCCAGCTCCTAAGAAGTAACTGGTATGCTTTTTGAGTTCCTGAGAAGCAAAGATGATATCTTACCCTTTGTGACTTGCCCACAGCACACGACAGTGTGAACATGGATTAGATGTACAGAAAATGCTTGTTTATGAGCACTGTGCTTACATTTTTGGCACTGCACTATGTTGTTACCCAGGTGGCCTTTGTTCCCCATATGAACTGTTTAACTAAAAAAATATTAATTCAGTATCTGATCTCTACAAGGTATATAGCACTAGACACTGTGGGGTACAAAGCAATATAAACCAGACCTTGCTGTGAAGGACTTTTAACTTAAATGGGCAGACAAAACCCATTCACATGCAAAGATGACAGTGTGACTCATTGCACACCATCACATCATCTGTATGTCTGAGGGAGAGATACCCTCAGTAATAATGCCATATATTTCCTCTTGCCGGCTTTTTCCACACTCTAGTACAATTCCCTGTTCACTCATCCGTATACCACATTAAGCTGCAAATTCCTTGCAGGAAGTATGATTGCATGTGGAAGGCCAGGTGAGTGGCACAAGAACTAGAATTCAAGAAGTGAGGTGAGGAGGGAACTCAAGGAGGAGAAACTGAGATAGCTAAGGATTAATCTGGAAGTAGGAGAAAACATTTTGAAATAATACTTTTTTCATATATATTTTGAAAAACAATGATTTATTGGGAAATCAGTTGTTTTATAGCCAATTAGTTAATAAGGGATATTTTAATCATTTCAGGAGACATCATTTTCCTTTGAATTGTGTCTCACTATCTTCTTATTTGTGTTTAGCCTTAGGAAAGGTTTCACTGGTTATTTCCCCATCCTGGGATGCATAGTCCATGGATTTGATGTCCCTCAGGAGTTCACAACTAGGTACTTTTTTGATTTCCCCAATAGATCTGAAATAGACAGCAGGAAAGGGATCCAAAGACCAATGACTGTTGTTTATTGCATGGTTTTAACATCTTAGGCAGGCTCACGCAGCACAGGTAAATTCGGGGTGAGATGAATCTGTCTTCTCATCCAGTGCCTTGTTCCATGTGCTAAACAACAGGTGCACAGGTTTCTAAGTCTCTTCTAGTGTGATGGCCATGTAAGGGACTATTAACTAATTTTTTTTAGAAGACTTAGTAGGACGTTGCAGCAAATTATTTCAAATAGCTGGTTTTGGGTTATGTTATTAATGAGAAAAAATACTGGCTTCAAAGGATGTTTTGGTATTTGAATGTTATGTTTTCTTGTAACATTTGCTCAATTACTCAATTGCTAATTGAGCAATTTAGCACTGTGTGACGATCAGTACAAGGAACCGCAGTGTGGTAGGATGTGAAGTTTCAGTGAATTATCTGGCCCCGCTCTTGCTTCTGTGTGTTGATCATAAAGGCCACCAGAGAAGAATTTTATCAGCATTACTTTATTTGCTTTCTGCAATCATAAATACATACTCATTGCAGAAAACTTAAAAAGAGTTGAAAAGTACAATGAAGTTTTGAAAAATCACCTTATCATATCTCTCAAAGACAGAGTTAACATGTTAGTGTTATACTATTTTATCTTCTTTATTCTAATCATAATTTTTAGCATAGTCGCAATCATGTTGTATATGCAGTTTTGCAGATTACTTTTATCATTTAGATTATCACTTAAAAATGATTATTAAAATATCTAGTAAATGTTATAAAGTTATTATAAATGTTTTAGTAAATGAATATTTTATTATATAAAAGTACATTATTAAAAAGTACATTATTAAAAGTGCTATTCTTCCAGCATTAAACATGAAGTGATTTAAAAATTTTCTTTTAAATAACACTGTAATTAACATTGATAGATATGAATCATCCTTAGACTGTATTCCATTTCAAGGTAAAGAATTTTTCTACCCATGTTGTAGCCTTTCTAGTGGCTTTATGTTCAGCCTACTTTTACAACTATTTCTGTAAATATATCCTATGCTTCTATTACAGAGAATAGTTACCGAATGTGCTAAGTTTGCCTTTTTGAAAAAATTGTCTTCTTTTCCTGGAATGATTTTTCTCTTTCTCTCCCCAACTGCCTCTTCCTGTAAATCCTCTCTCCTGCCTCCCAGTTTTGGGCCTTATCTGCCTGGCAAACTTTTACTCATCCCGCAATGCACAGCACAAAGCAAGCAAAGCCATCTCAAAAGACTTTTCTGACTGTCTCTGGCACCTGTGCCCTGACCCTACGCCATTGTCACCTAACACTCTGATATCCTTTCATCCTCAGCACCTTGTGCATAATCAGGCTGAAGTATACGCAGCTGCCCTTTAAGGGTTAAAAATGGTTTAACAGTAGTAATTTCATTTGTTTCTCATGCATCTGTGCTATTCTAACCACACTGCATTTCCTTCTCTACTGCTAGATTGTATCAGTGCCTGACACTTCGAGGGTCTTTTGATATTTGATGTTCTTTTGAAACATATTTTGATAGTTTCAAAATGTCTGCCTTTTTCTCTGCTGTTGCACCCAGAACTGTAATTATCACATACTAGGCATTAAATAAATATTTATTGACTCAATGACTGGTGAATAAATGTTTTAAACCAATTTGTTTTTATGAGTATGAATAAGTGATCAGCCTCTTATTTTTGACTCTTCCTAAAGTTGAAATCTGATTGTTTCTTTCTAACTCTCTTCATTTCAACTGTGCTTTTCCTTATAAGCCCAGTTCTCTCATCCTTTAATGATTTGCTAGCTCAATAATATCAGATCCGGATTTCCCTTGTCATTTTTCTCAAAAGAGAAAATAATGCCAAACACAGTGCTCTATAGATTTGACCAGAGTTTCTAGTGAAAAGAGATGATGTCCCTGAGCTTTTGTGCCCTCGTCTCATAAAAACTCCAAGCAGAAATTGCTTCCCTCTTGGCGATTTCAGGGTGATGCGTGAGAGTTACCTAGAGCACATGGCAGAGCGTTTCTGAGCCCCGGACAGCAAGCACTCCTGCTCCGTGCTGTTACTTAGTAACCCAAGAGCAGATTGTCCTGTTTGCTGATAACTTGTCTAATCCTGACATTTTCTCCCTTCTTCCTTCCTCTTACTGCCTAAACTGGGGCCCTTTTGAATTCCATAAGTGTAAGACCTAAAGAGTAAAAAAAAAAAAAGAAAAAAAAGAAAGAAAGAAAGAAAGAAAAAGAAAAAGGGGGCCTCTTCTTTTCCACACACTGTTGCTATTTTTTTGCACATCTTGTCTAATATATAATAAGGAAAGTGTTGAGAGAAATGACACAACATGGACTAGCTTTGTATTTCACCTATCCAGCGTCCTTTGTTTCGCATAACTGCTGTGTGGTTGCTGGGTGTTCATTTCAGGTGGTTGATGCAAATGGAAAGACAATTACCGAAGGGGCAAGGATGCCTTCTGCCTCTCCTTGACGTTGGTCCTCACACTACACGATTAAGAGGAGAGAATGAAACCATCTCTAGTCAAGCTTTGTGTCACTCCCTTGTTCATTTGTGAACTGTCAGGCCCTTGTTAGCCCTGTTTTACCCCTCCATATGGTGATAGATGGCTGGCAGGGATTTCACCAGAGGCAACAGATGGGCAAGAATTTTCGCATTATTTTCATGACTATATTTAATTTCATAGTGATAAAATTGGGTTTTACATTTTATTCACTTAAGTTCTTTTCCTTGTCTTTCAATGCTTGCAGAAGAGGTGTGAGTAGATTTCATCTTGGTATTCTATATTTTTAAAAAGTCAGGTGTCAGCTATAGTTTTGTCTTCCAGGTGGTGAGATTGGCCTGGTGCCTTGTTTTGACACCATTACATTGGTGGTTTCGGATGGCGAAGCTGGCCCTTTTGTGAATGGCTGTTGCTACAATGGACCTAATCCATCGGTTCCTCTTCATGAGTCCTTTCCAGTGTATGATCTCAACATCACTGTCCAGCCAGTAGACAACCAGCCACCTTCAATTGCAATAGGTGACTATGTTTTTTTCTGTTAAAGTACTATTATCTTACCTACTGTCATACCTGTGTTTCAGTGAAATAATATATTTTACTTATAGTCAGAATAAAAACCACCATATAGAATTGCCCTCCAATAATTGCCTCAACATAAAGTTGTGGAAAATCCCAAATCTATGAAAAATTACAGGGTAAATTAAAATTTTCAATATTTCTATGTGGAGAGAGAATACAAATATGTTTGTGTTTGTGTGTGTGTGTGGCGGGGTTGTGTTTTGGGACAAGGACAACATTGGAATCCTCAAATATTCTGATTTTATTTCACATGGGAAAATATCATTCGCCTGCTGAAGAGAGAGTAATTTATTTTATCCATAATAATTTCTATTAGAATAGAATGAGCGTACCAGAGAGACCGTTTATATACATTTAACCTTATTTGCTTTTTAGAAAGTCATCTCTTCACAGGCATTATGTATATGTTCTGTCTCTCAGAAAAAAACACAAGCATATGTATGAATGTTATTGTAATTTGCAAACTATCTCCCAAGCAATGTTCTGGAAAGGAAGCATTATCCCAGCAGAATAATTAAGCACCAAGGCATGAAAAAATGTTCGTTATGAGCAATTCATACTAGCTCTCAGGCAATTAACACTCTGACAAACAGAGGTAACAACTGATCTTGAAGAGTACATAAACTACATTTAGTGGCTTATCATTAAAACAGTTTGGCAATTCTTATTTTCATTTGTCACTTCTACAGAGACACAAGGGAAATCAGAGTTCCTTGAGAATGACTAAAGGGTGTACTGGAGCAGTTAGCATTTCTGCTGTCTTTCCATTATTGTCTGACTTGCTTATGTAAGAAAAATTTTTTAATTCTATGAGTCAAATTAAATTCCACCCATTACCCCTGAATATTTTCACTTTAAAGAGAATTATGCCAAAGAAAATGAACGTCTCCCATGGAAATATTTTTGCATACGGGAGGCTTCTCTGAACTGGAATTTCAATCACTCCCTTTTGTTCTCACTATTCTGATTAGAGGATTTCACGCTAAGTCATTATGGGGTTATTATTTGTATGCAGGTACCGTGTTCCTTGTAGAGGAGGGTTTCTCAGCAGCCCTTACCATTAACCATTTGTCTGCCACCGACCCTGACACTGCAGCAGATGACTTGGAATTTGTTTTGGTTTCTCCTCCCCAGTTTGGCTACCTTGAAAACACACTCCCTTCTGCAGGTTTTGAAAAAAGCAATATGGGCGTAAGTATAGGTAAGTCATAGTTTCATGACCAGCAATGACTTCTCTGTGTTTAGGGATGTGATTGGCCAGATCATGCTTAATAACTGGGTAAGAACTTTCAAAATGTTCAAAGCACCATATACATTCAAGGAATTACTATTATTATAGTGGGTACTTTTGAATCTTATTATTTTTCATTTTAATTTTTATTCTGACTTTCCTCATGCATGTGAGTTTACTTCAAAATAAAAGAAAATTTCACTTATAAAAATATAAGAATAAACATTGAAGAGATAATGGGTTAAAAAGCTCTCATAGCAACACTCTATACAGTGATAGGATGAATCTAGTGGTAGCTCACAAGGTCTCAGTCTCACAAACTTTTACCATTTTTAATAGATATTGGTGGGAAAGAGTAGGAAATATACTAAGCATGTAACAGAAAATGCCTGCAATGTTGAAGCAGATGACATTAATTTTGAAACCAAAATGTGTTTCAGATATTTAAATAGCTCTTGTATTTCAGGCAAAAACAAAACAACCAAAACAAAAACAGAATGCAAAAAGAAAATCTTTGCAAGACAACACTTTAAAAATAAATGATTCTCCAAGTGCTTTTTGAGGCACATCCATTTTTAATATGAGAGAGACTGGATTTAAGATTAATTGCATTAAAGATTACCCAATTTTTCCTGTGACAATGTACAACTTAGAGCATTTTTTTTCCTTTTGATTTAATGTCATGTCAAAATACTAAAACAGTAGGTCCAGCTAATTCCACTCTATCCAACCAGTTGCTTGATATGTACATCTTCAAGTAGGCAGATGATTGATTGACTCTTGTTTTGCCTTTATGTGGTCTCTTGTTTCATCTAAGTATGACAGGAACTGCCCATGCAGAAGCAATGCCTTAATGAAGAGAAGGTCTCTCTGATATTTATTCCAAGTGTCTGAAATGGTCGTGAAGTTCCTATGCATACCTATTAGCAGTTATTACTCTTCTGTTCTCCATGCAAATTTTATCCTTCCTTATGATCTATGGATGTCTGCTTTGATGTTGATGGTTGATAGTTGTTGCAGCCCCTGATAGTGAATACTTATATCAACTGCTGTGATCTCTTATTTGCTTTGCTGAAAAATTGGCTATAATTGGGTTAAAGATTGAGGACCAGTAACTTGGAAAAATGTTTTTCTTGTTTACCTGTTCCATCTTGGCGTGCTCTAGTTTCATTTCAGTGGAAAGACATGAAGGCTTTGCACATTAACTATGTGCAGTCCAGGCATCAGAGGATAGAACCAACCGCCGACCAGTTCACGGTGTATGTCACAGATGGGAAGCAACGCTCCTTGGAGATGCCATTTTATGTTATTATTAACCCCACAAATGATGAAGCTCCTGACTTTGTAGCACAGAATATTACAGTAAGAACCATACCAGACCATTCAATTTCTCTTTCTTACCATTTTTGATTTTTATTTTCACCTAGTCCATTTACATTGGTCCACGTGTACTTAACACATTAAATTGGTAAGGAGTGGGGAAGGAAGTATCCAGTGTCATGTAATGCAGTCATTTGAAAACAAACTACTAATCTAATAATAATGATGATGGTAATGATTATAGTTACTAAGTTGCATATATGTACGACAAAGTACTTACTAGGTTGTAGGTTCTAAGCCCTTTACATGTATTCATATTTAATCCTCACAACAGGCTTTTAGGGCTATAGTGTTATTATTGCCAATTCGTAACTGAAGAAATGAGGCATAAAGAGGTTAATCAAGTAGTCCAAGATCACAGAACCCGGGAATAAGAGGCACATAGGGAATGTGCACCCAGACCACCTGATTCCGTAGCATGTTCTCTTAATGCTGTAATGGCGAGAACTCAATACACAGATTATGGGCATTTTTTATTATATAACTATGTTTAAAGATAGATGACAAAATACAATTTGGACCATTCTTTTTATGCAGCTTTAAATTTTTTTTTAAATTTCAGAATATGAGGGGGATACAAACATTTTGGTTATGACTTTGTACTGCCCAAGCCAGAGCTTGAGAATGGCTTTTATAAAAAATGTTTTTGTATAATGTAATAGTATTTGTTAGTTTAAAAAAAATTCAGATATATACTTAAAATGACCCATAAAATCGTTCCTCAGCACCTGCTGACTTTTAAAAAATAATAATAAATGTATGTGGTTAAATAAAATCAAATGTTGAGAAACATACAAATTAAAATGTGAAATTCTCCCTAACAGCCATTATGGCTAGTCGCTCTCCAATGGTAAAGTTTTTGGTAGTTAAAATAATTTTTGTACACATGCCAGTGATATGTATGTGTACTATGATTTTTCTGTATGTTTTTGCTTATAAATAAGTGATCATATTATAGCAAATACTCTGTACTTTACTTTTAAAAACAACTTTGTGTATATTAGAAATATTTCCATATCAATATATAATTCTTTTTAGACAATTCTATTTTTTTACATATATATGATTATTTAATCCAGACGTCTATAAAACAAATCCTGATTAAATGGAATGAGCACAGGCTTTGGAATCAAAGGAACTTGGGTGTTGCTTTTTATTAGTTGCAGGGTCTTGGGAAAATTATGGATCTCTGTGCTTCTGTTTCCTCACCTGCAAAATATGTGTCAAACCTTCTTTAAGGGGTAGCCATGATGATCAAGGTCGTTAGGTACAGAGTAGACGGTTAATAACTAGGCACCATTCATGTTATTGACATTGTTGTTATGCTTGCCATCTTTTTTCTGATAGTGACCAAAGCAAATATTAGCTATTTTGAAACCATTATTTTGCCTTATTTTACATTAAAAATAATCAAACACTAAATGCAAAAGTCTTTATTTGATTTTAATTTTCTCCTGAATTTTAATGGTACGTGAGAGTCAACTCAGCATGAAATTTAAGAGCCAGCTCTTGCCTTTCCTCTTCTTTTGGCACATGGGTTTCTCTGGAGAGCCCTTCAGTAATTACGAGAGAGAGAAAAAATCTACAAATGATTCCTTCTATACCTACCACCATTGTTTTGTATCTCTCTGGAGTTGGGCCTTTTGCAGTAATTAGGCCACTGGGAAGTTGTCTTTTGCTCTCTCTTAGTAATCACGTTTTTTACCTGTGCATTCCTTACAGACGCTGTTAGAAAGTGACAAATATGGAGCCCCATGGATTGTGGGCAAGCCTATTTAGGGTTCAGATGATTTTTTTTGATGACCATATTTTGCTTTCTTGTGAGAAAATGTGTTTATTTTGTAGATAGTTGGGCTGCATCAAGTTGTGCTGCAAGAAGGTTTGAGGTTTTAGTTATTATACTCCATTCCAAACCTATTTACTAGTAAATTTTTGCATTTTGTGTATATTGACCTAAAATTTCTATTGTCTCAATCTAAGTAAACAATTCAATTTATAAAAAAGAATCCCACATTTTAATCAAGTTCTATGAAGAAGAATAATACAACATATTTTAAGTTAGTTTATTCTAGGTCTTAGAGAAAAAAGCAAGTGTTACCATCAAAGATGATTTCATAAGTATGTCATTGTGAATTAAACAATGATGCCACTTTAGTCCTTAATAAGTAGGGCCAGATAAAAGAAAATCAGCATCATTTTAGCCCAAGTATCACACATGACGAGTAATTTTTTATGTAAGTTCCGTAAAAAGTGGTTGCGGGAGAATTCCCTTCAAAGTCAGTAAGAGAGTCCAAAAAGAAACGGTGTTTTCACAAATCTAAACCATATGTAGCCTTCAAGTCTTAATTGCCCCTCAGCCATGAAGACATCCTGGTCTCCTCTGTCATTTTGTGTTTCTTGTTTAGGAATACCTTGCATTAGACATTTTCTTCCTTGCATTATAGTTATTAATGACAGGCCTTCACAGTCTCACCTGACTTGCATTCTTGAGAATATTTGTGTTACCCAGAGCATGTAGCATGGTGACATTGCAGATTCGCACTAAACCTGTATAGAATCTTGTTATTTAGATCTTGCTATATTTCAAAATAGGAAACAGATATATTTCTTTCTTCTCTCTATTCTCACTATGAGAATAAAAAAGATCAAGACAGCTAAGCCTCATATTGTCAAGTTCTAAATGACTAGATCCTATGTGAAATTATAAACATTCAGCTGTCTTTGTGTTTAAAGGATTATAAAACCTGAAGTATGGTGTATGAGAGGGAGTGGGAAGGGTAGTTCGGGAAAACTGGAGGTGTGAGGATTGAGGACCCAGCATAAAAATATAGATTATTAGGCATCCAGAAGCATCCTTTTCAGTTGTTGTTGATTACAATGAAAAAACAGAAGTTTTTACTGCAATGACAAAAATAAAATACACCAAATATGACCAATGTGTCATATAGCAGATACTTGTGTCATTTATAAAGCAGTTAGAAGCATAAGAATTATAGAAGCAAGAGGGTCTAAGAGGTTAAAATAATAGATTGGTCTCTAAAGGTGAATGTTCTACATTCAGTTTTACAACTGAACTTTTCTGTGACTTCTTGAAAGCAAGTATCCTTTTGGTTGCTTTTTTCCATGACTTTTGAATTAAGAACAATACATATTTTAAAAATCATATGTCTTAAAATCATGTGTCTTTATTCCTTCATGGAAATGAATATAAGTGCTTTGAAATCTTCAGAAAAAAATTTGAGAGAGATTAGTAGGTTTATTTCTTCTTTTATGTTCCTATTAAATCAGCAATTTCTTTTTAGGACCCATAATACACAAATCTCAGGAAAAGTTGAAATAGAATATCTTCAAATGATTTCTTTTGAACAGTTTGTCAAAAGAAAGACAAGTTCAAGCCGGGCCCAGTGGCTCGCACCTATAATCCCAGCACTTTGGGAGACTGAGGCAGAAGGATTGTCTGAGGCAAGGAGTTTGAGACCAGACTGGGCAACATAGTGAAACCCTGTCTCTACAAAAATAAAATACTTAGCTGGACATGATGGGATGCGCCTATAAGCCCAGCTACTCGAGAGACTGAGGCAGGAGGATCATTTGAGTTTAGGAGTTCCAGGCTGCAGTGAGCTGTCATTGTGGCACTGCACTCCAGCCTGGGCAACAGAGTGAGACCCTGTCTCGAAAAGAAAAAAGAAAAAAAACACAAGTTCTATTTCATGCACAGCTGACTTTTCTGACTTGTTCTTGTTCAGGTGTGTGAGGGTCAGATGAAGGAGCTGGATCTTTCCATCATCAGTGCTGCTGACCTGGATGTTCCCAAGGACCCCCTACTGTTCAGCATCACTCACAACCCTCTACACGGCCTCCTCATCAATGCGAGGTTTAGCAAAGACCTTCCTAAGAATAAGCAGCAAGCTCACCCTGACCAGAAGTATGAACCTGTTCACAACTTTTCCATGGAACTTCTCAAGACTGGTATATCATGTTCCACTTCTGTTCGTTTGTTGTTGTTGCTTTAGTAATTTAACCCACACTTACATGTGGAATCTAAAAAGATCAGACTCATAGAAGCAGAGAATAGAATGGTGGTTACCAGAGGCTGGTGGGTGGGAGGATTGGGGAGATGTTGGTCAAAGGATACAAAATTTCAGATAGGAAAAATAAATTCAAGAGCTCTATTTTACACTCTGACTATAGTTATTATAACAACAGTGTATTGTGTATTTGAAATTCCTGAGAGCATAGATTTTAAGTGTTCTCACCACAAAAGAAAAGTATGTGAAGTAATGCATATGTTAATTAGCTTGATTTAATCATTCCATAATGTATAAATGTATCAAAACATCATATTATATATCATAAATATATGCAATTTTTATTTGTCAATTAAAAATTTAATTTAAAAAGCAATTTTGACCCAGAAAAGATAATAATGAATCATAGATATTAGGGGATAAAAAAATATCATTCACCTCTCTTATTTATTTATCCCTCAAGGTTTACCTCTGGTCTGGGATTAGTGTAGGGCGTGAAGACCCAGCTAGAGAAAGTAGGTAATAGAAAAGGCTATATAACATGTTTTCTTTAACTTTCAGAGTACCATTAAAAATGATATTTGTGATTTCTGGAATTTTAGTTAAAGCTTTTAATGTCATAATAAAAAAATCCGTTTTTAAAACTATTGAAATCATGAAACTAAATTTTAAGAAATTTGTCTGCCAAAATTTCCACAGTTGAAACAAATATAGAACCACATACAATAATGGCTCATTATTCTCCAAGGAGATAATTTGCTCTTTAGGGAAATGGCACATTGGAATAGCTGCCTGAATTATTTTGTAATTATTCTTTTTCAAAACATCGATCTTATCCTACATTTGACATATGAAAATACTTTTAAGAAATTGGAGAAATGTGTGCAGCTCTAGAATTTCCACCTGCTCTCATTCTCCTCCCTCCTTCATGTGTTTTGTTTTCCCAGCCTGGAAGGTCCTTCCCCCTCCTTCAAGGGGCTGGCCAAGACTGGGCCTTCAAAATGCAGCTTTCTGTTAACCTCCCTCTTGGAGCCCGCTCAAACTCTCTTCTCTGTTCTTGCTTCATCTTAGCCCTTGTCACCATTTTTCCAACTGTCTTTTTGTTATTTGTTTCACTGACTAGAGTGTTAGCTCTCTACTCTAAAGTTCATTTTGCAATAGCTGCATAATGTCATCTCAGGTTTAAATTTGAAAAACTAATTTGTGTATTTCTCAATTTTTATCAATTGCAAAGAAATAAATTGAGAGTAGATGATATTGTCAAATCAATAACCATGTGCAGCAAATGATAGAATATATTGTTAAAAATATGTGTTTTTGTCCAAATTTTAAGACCAAGAAAAAAAATAATTCAAATTTTACCTTCAAGAAAGTCAATTTTTAAAAAATAACATTTACTAGTTATTATGAGGTTAAATAAGTATTATATTTTCATATTGTAAAATTTAGACTATACAGTTATTTTGAAGAAAAAAATCATCCAAATAAATTAATATTTTGGTTAATATTTGGTGACATTTTCAGAGATTGGTGATATCTAATCACCTCTATTTATTTACTTTTATTATTTTATTTTATTTTCATTTCAAATATTAAGAGAGTACAAATGTTTTTGTTACATGTATACATTGTATAATACTTAAGTCAGGGCTTTTAGTGTGGCCATCACCAGGACACTGTTCATTGTACTTGATAGGTAAGTTTTTACCTCTCACCCTCTGATTCCATTCTCCCCCATTCTTGGTTTCGAATGTCCTTTATGTCTCTTTGTGCCATTATGTGCCCGTCGTTTAGTTCCCAATTATTACCGAGTACATGTGGTGTTTGTTTTTCCATTCCTGAAATACTTCGCTTAGGATGATGGTCTGCAGCTCCATCCAAGCTACTGCAAATATGTTGAACAAAAGTGGTGACAATGGGCAACTTGTGTTGTTCTAGGTCTTAGGGGGGATGTTTTCAACTTTTCCCCATTCAGTATGTTAGCTGTGGGTTTGTCACATATGTCTTTTACACTTTTGAAGTATGTTTCCTCTATGCCTATTTTGTTGAGGGTTTTTATCATGAAAGGGTAATAGATTTTATCGAATGCTTTTTCTATATCTATTGAGATGATCATATGATCTTTGTTGCTGCTTCTGTGGTGAATCATGTTTATTGATTTATGTATGTTGAACCATCCTCGCATCCCTGTATGAAACGCACTTGATCATGATGAATTATCTTTTTGATATGCTGTTGAATTTGGTTTACTAGTATTTTGTTGATGACTTTTGCATCTATGTTCATAAGGGATATTGGTCTATAGTTTTCTTTTTTCTGCTGTGTCCTTTTCTGGCTTTCATATCAAGGTTATACTGGCTTCATAGAATGAGTTAGGGAGGATTCCTTCTTTCTCAACATTATGGAATCATTTCTGTAGAATAGGTATCAGTTCTTTGTAGGTTTTGTAGAATTTGTCTGTGAATCTGTATGTTCAGGGGCTTTTTGTTGTTGGGAGATTTTTTTAAATTACTGCTTCAATCTTGCTGTTCTTTATTGGTCTGTTCAGGATTTCTATTTCTTCCTGATTCAGGTGTAGGAGGTGTGTGTTTCTAGGAATTTATCCATTTCTTCTACATTTTCTAGTTTGTGTATATAGAGGGTTTGTATGGTAGTATTCGTGAATGATATTTGGTATTTCTGTGGTAAATGTCTCCTTTTTCATTTCTGATTGTACTTACATGAGTCCTTTCACTTCTATTTCTGGTTAATCTGGCTAGTGGTCTATTGATTTTGTTTGTCTTTTCAAAGAACCAATTTTTTGTTTTGTTGATCCTTTATATATATATATATATATATATATATATATAGCACTATATATATATATTTTTTTGGTTTCCATTTTGTTTAATTCTGTGCTGAGCTTTGTTATTTCTTTTCTTCTGTTGGCTTTGGGTTTGGTTTGCGCAGCTTTTTCTAGTCTTTGAGATGTGACATTAGGTTGTTATTATGTGATCTTTCTGTCTTTTTAATATAGGTGTTTAAGGCTATGAACTTTTCACTTAGGATTGCCGTTGCTGCGTCCCATAGATTTTGAAATCTTGTGTTCCTTTGTCATTCAGTTCAAGGAATCTTTTAATTTCCATCTTAATTGCATCATTGACCTAAGGATCATCCAGCAGCAGGTTGTTTAATTTCCATAACTTTGTATAGATTTGAATGTTTCTCTTGGAATTGATTTCTAGTTTTATTCTGCTGTGGTCTGAGAAGATATATGGTATGATTTTGAATTTGCTGAGACTTGTTTTGTCGTCTAAGATATGATCAGTTTGGGAAATGTCCCATGTGCTGATGAGAAGAATGTATATTCAGTAGTTTTGGAGTAGAATGTTCTGTAAATGCCTATTAGGTCCATTTGTTCTAGAGTCCCATTTAAGTCCAGTGTTGCTTTATTGATTTTCTGCTTCTATGATCTGTCCATTTATGTCTGTGGGGTGTTGAAGTCCCTGAAATTATGATGCTATTGTTTATTTCTTTGCTTGGATCTAGTAGTAATTTCTTTATGAATCTGGGAGTTCCTGTGTTAAGTGCATATGTATTTATGATTGTTATTTCTTTTTGTGGAATTGCTCCCTTTACCATCATGTAATGACCATCTTTGTCATTTTTTTACCATTGTTGATTTAAAGTCTATTCTATCTGACATGAGAATAGCTACACCTGCTTGCTGTTGGTTTCTATTTTCATGGAATTTTTTTTCCCATCTCTTTACCTTTAGTCTGTGCAAGTCCTTATGAGTTAGATGTATTTCTTGGAGACGGCATATACAAGGGTTTTGTTTTTTCATCCATTCAGCCAGTCTATGTGTTTTAAGTGGGGCATTAAGGTGGTTCACATGCAGTGTTAGGGATGGTATGTGGGATACTCTTCAGTTCATCATGTTGGATGATACCTTCTAGTTTTGTTTTCCCTCTTGTGCTATTGTTTTATAAGCACAAGTTTATAAAACAAGTTAACTTTTAGGTGTTTTCACACTGGTGGGTATCTGTTATGCTATTCTATGTATAATTTACTTTTGAGTATTTCCTGAGGGGCAGGTCTAGTAGTGGCAAATTCCCTTAGTGTTTGCTTGTTTGGGAAAGAGTTTACAGCTCCTTCATTTATGAAACAGTTTTGCAGGATAGTTCCATGTTTCTCTGAGTGATGGTTCATTCTTCTTTATTCTTTTTTTCTGCATCTTTGACTGACTGGGTTAGTTTGAAATCCTTGTCTTCAAGCTCTGAGATTCCTCTGCTTGGTCTAGGCTGTTTTGAAGCTTTCTGCTGTATTTTGAATTTCCTAAATGAAACTTTCATTTCTTTAAGTTCTGTCATATCCTTTCTTATGTTGTCTATGTCTTTTGTGACTTTTTCATTTCTTTCATTTATGTCCTGAAATATTTTTTTGGCTTCTTTGTTTTGGTTTTCAACTTTCTCTTCAATCCCATTCATCTTATTTGCCATGCATATTTGATATTTCATTCCTGACATCTCAGCAATTTCCTTTTGGTTGAGATCCATCCTGTAGATCTATTGTGATACTCTGGAGGTGTCAAACTAACTTGTTTTTTCATGTTGCCAGAATTCTTTTGCTGGTTTTTTCTCATCTGAAACTTCTTCTCTCAGCTCAGGGCAGATAGGTTCCCCTTTGCTGGAATCTCCCACTTAGTGAGGAGAGGTCCCTAGATGGCACTTTTTTGACCTACTCCAGAGGATTGACCTAGCAGGATGCACCGAGAGCCTATAATTCAGTGTTACATGTTGTCCCATACCCCTGTGATTGTCATAATTCAAGCCAGTGCTGGATGATCTTTGTGTGGCATAGTGGTTTGTTCCCCATAATGCTGTTGGAAGCTCAGGTGGGGGGCTGGGCAAGTCCCTGTATACATAGGCTGGCATTGTGGGAGATTGTTCTGCCTGTGTCTCCTGGCAGTGGCAGCTGAGCAAGCCTATTTAGACAGTAGCCATGGGTGTCAGGGCTGTAAGTGCTCACTCCACTTGGGTCAAGGTGTGATAGTGACTCACAGCTAGTGGATCCCTGAAGGAGCTTAATCTATGGGGGTGGTTCCGACCAGGAAGTGAGTGGGAGTCATGGGGGCAGGGCCTTAGGGCTGGACCACTGGGGTCGGGGGCTCTCCCCTTGCCCAGGTCCTGCCAAGGCAGTCACCATGGGATTTCTCAGGTGGCATCAGTGGTACCTGTTCTGCTTGACTCCCCAGTGAGGGGAAGGGGTGCTCAGCTCCCAGTCATGGGGTACACAAGAGTGTCTGTTCTCCCTGCTCCCTTCCTGGCCCTGCTGGGGCAATGCAGAGGCAACTATAGCAAAGCCAAGCCCTGTGTAGACCAGGCACTCTATGCTTGAGAGCTCAGAATGGTGTCAGTTGCCACAACCCAGGAACAGAAGCCACAGGGTTCCTGCTGTGCCCACTCTCTGGTGCAGTGTCACTGTACAGACTCCAAGCAGCTCCCTGATCAGTCCAGAGGTCTGCAATGATGGTGGGGGTTCCCTCACAGCTCAGGCTGCCATGTCCCTGGGGAAGCATGGAGCCTCAAGCTTTTCTCCTACTGCCCTTCCCTCCCCCAGGTACCTTCTGATCTTGCTGGGTGGATTATCCTGTCTCCCTCTCCTTCACTCTGAATTACCCTTTCCCCCATCCCACCCCAATGATCCACAATGCTCTCTCCAAGAAGGCCCATCTGTAGCTAGTCATCAACCTGCAACTTTTGATCTTCTGCTTGACAGCAGCATGCACCAGCTGCTTGTAGTCTGTCATCTTGTTCCCAAATTTGTGTTTCAAGATAAGTACAGAAGCCAAGAATTTTTGAAGAACAAACTGTCTTCAGGAATTTTGCTCTACTGCCAAGAGCCAAAAACATGCTCTCCTATGCAACAACCTCCTTTACTATATTTTTGATTCATTTATGGCTACATTTAACAAAACTTTGGTGTATTTTCATAAACATGCCCCCACACAAATATATAGAACTGATAAAATTACTATCATATTCTGTAATCTGTTTTTTCTCATGAATTATTATATTCATCTTTTTAGTTTAAAACTGTTAATTGAAAATCTAGTTTTGATAACTATGGTGTTTCATTATATGGACTTACTCTGTTGTAATTTTATACAACTGTATCCTATTTTAAAATATCCGTATAGTTTTCCATATCTTGGTATTAATAGTTACATGTCAATAAACATATTTTATAAAATTCTTGGTGTACATCTCTTAGTATTTCTGTAGCTTTGTAGTAAGTTTTGAAAATGGGAAATGTAAGGCCTCCAATTTTGTTCTTTTTCAAGACTATTTTGGCTATTCTGGGGCTTTTGCATGTCCATACATGTTATATAGGTTTTTTAACAGTTATATTTTTTATATTTAAGTTTTGATCTATTTAAAATTTATTTTGGTGATTGGCTTGAGGTAGGAATCTAACTTTATAATTTTCCCTAAGTAATTAATTTTCTCAGTTTCATTTAAATACTCTGCCACTTTTGTTCTTATATAGTTTATTAAATAATATACCCTTTCTTTACTGATTTTAAATAAAGCCCTTATCAAACATGAAATTATTAAATAAAGAGATCTTTAGTGGACTAAGAAGGCATTCCTTTATTTCATAAAATAAGTTTAATTTTACTCTACTGTACTGATTAATGAGCTCTTGCTAATACCAATGCCTTGAAAATTAAAACAGTATCTGTGATATGTGTTAGGTTGGTTCAATCATACGGAAGATTTACTTTCTCTCTTTTTTTCCCTTCCTCATTCTCTTCTAGGAATGAGGTTGACATATGTGCATGATGACTCAGAGAGCCTTGCTGATGACTTTACAATCCAGTTGTCGGATGGGAAACATAAGATACTTAAAACCATTTCAGTGGAGGTCACCCCAGTTAATGATGAGAAACCAATGCTGACCAAGTAAGCTACCTGAAGAGTCCCTCTCATATTTCTACGAAATTCTATGAAGTCTGGAATACTAGGTGTAAGTGTAGTGTGTGAGCAAGTCTTCGATAGTCCCATCTATCACAACTTGTCCCTTCCACTCAGGCACTTGGAACCTTTAGTGCAAATGTTACTGTAACCTCTCCTTAACAGTTAGCTCGTTAATTACTTGATTTTCTTCTTAAAGTTCTCATTATTTGTAAAAAAATGACAACATGCAATATGGAATTAATAGTCTACTAAATATTTAAACAAATGCATATACACATAAATATTCCCGCACATACACACCAAGGTGCGGTTAATACATAGATGCAACTGAAGTATAATAGTATTAAGTGCAGACAGTCCTTACAAGGGATTTGGTCAAACTTTTAACTAAGGATGACTGAGGGAAGGATATCAACCCACCTTTTCATTATCTTGGTACTTTTTGTCCACCAGTCCTCTACTATGTTCCATGTAGATCAACAGCCCCTGCCACCTCATGTCAAAATGATCACTTTCTAAACTTCTGAGCTGATGTTATTGATCGTAACCTCTCAGTCTCTTTCTCTGCAGCTGCTCAGAGTTCAGCCATAGGGTACAGAGTCTTCATCAGTTATATTTCTATAGCTCCAGCCATTTCTTTTAGCACCGGCAGCTGTACAGAACTGTACAGAGTCTACACAGCTACAAAGGTTCAGGGGACCAACTTCTCCATTGCTAGCGGTAGAAAAGCATCCGGTTCTTGGTACCTCCTTGATGACTTTACCTCTTTATTTAATGGTGCAGCAGTGAGAGGCATCTTGTAGACAGTCTGGATTTTTATCAGGCAGTGAACAACTTCCTCAAAGCATATAAACCCCCAAAGTCTCCTCAACTCTGCAGAAAAGAGGGCCTTAAACAAGTCCCTTCTCTAACTGCCACCTCTCCCGCTGTTCCCGCTGGGCCACTGGTGAGGTACTTAACATGCGCTATGGGAAATACTGATGATGGGTTTTGGAAGGTTTCATCGTGGACATCAGTTTGACTGAAAGTATTCACTGGAAATTTCTGTGTTCTATTTCCCAGCTGGAATGTTGGATTGGTGTGACCTTTATTTATAAATAGGGAAATCTGAAGACTATCACAGTATTACAGAATCTCTTTTCTGGTTATCTCACTTGAACAGGGAGAGACAGGGCTGAAAACTGACATTGATTGGGTGTTTACTATGTGACAGACACTAGATTAGATTCTGTCACATATATTCATTAAATCCTCACCAGCATTGTAGGAAGTAGATATTATTATCCTCACTGAGAAAAATTGAGACCAGAGAGGCAAAATAGCTGACACCAGGCACTCACTCAACTCTGCTCACTCTGAAGGCCATGCCAAGAGCACTAAACTCCCTGCAATGGCTTCATCTACACGATCACCAAATCTCCTTCAACACTGCTGCAAAAATCCCTCCCTTTTCTTCTCTTCCTCCCTTGTCCCCTGTGGAGAAGAAGTGACATACCCCTTTCTTCTTTTGCATGTGTCCTTAGGTATGTCACCTCTTGCCTCTTCCCAGAAAGTGCTCCATTATTTTTTCCCACCTGCATCTTCAATCTCTCTGTTTTCATTCCTTCTGTAACAAGACACAGGACTGCAGTTAGTGGTTAAGAGAGCAAATGCAGGAGTCAGATTGACTCAGTTCAGCCACTTACCAGCGTTGTGACCTTGAACATATTACTTAACCTCTCTCTCCTCTTTGTGAACCTCTCCATAAATGGGGATAATAATAATATCCTTTTCATAGGGTGTTTTCAAGGATAAAAATGAATTAAAATATGTGAAAGTACTTGAAAGGCTGGCTACTACGTGGTAAGCGCTCATAAGTGTTAGTTGTTATCAATATTGCAAGCAGGTATCCCGATTCTAAAAATACACAGACAAACTAGTCTCCAATTCATTTCACTACCAAACTTTTTGGAAAAATAGCTTGTGCTGCTTCTTGCATTTCTGCTCACTCTCTCCAGTCTCCTCCACTTTATTAAAGATGCTCCCTTAAAAGTTAGCTTTAGCCTTGACTTTTCCACCAAATCGCATGGCTCTTTTCATCTGCTGGACCCTGTTAAAGCATTTGGTTACAGCGTTTTGGTGCTGTAGTAGATCCTTCGTGTTCCCTGGGTCCCAGCCCCTCAGCCCATCTCTGAGTCAGTCGTGCTTGTGGTGGGGTATGCCGTGCACACTGTCAGTGTCCCACCTCGGGTGCCCACAGGGCATCGTCCCCCCTTCTGCCTCAGGGCTGTCCTTTAGCCTATGTCCGGGCACTACAGAGAACACTTAACCTTGGGAGCCAGTGGATAAGATAAATGCCCCAGCTTCCTCCATCAAAAGCACAATTTGAGTCACATTTTACATGCTTTCTCAAAAGATGTCCCCAGGATTGAACCCCAATTGCCCATAGCAGTAAAACACGCTTCGTTGTCTTTTTCTCCTTCTCTTTCTCACCTACTCCCTCTCTCCTGCTACCTGGAATCACTTCCCAAATAAATGACCTGCAGCACTGTCCTTGTCCCAGGGTTCTTTTTAGGGTCACCCAGATTATGACTCACTTTGTCCTCTCCTGGCTTCTCTTACATTTAATTCTGAGACTTTTTTTCCTATAGAACTCTTTATCTTCATCATATTGGCTTCCTGTTTTGATTAATCTGTCTATTAATGGCACCACTAATCTCCATAAGCCCTTAACCAGTGAGTTCATTAGCTCTCTAGAATAATGGCATGAATATTCTTCAGCAAAAGGTTGACAGAAGTCACCTCCCACTACTAGGGAAGACATCAGAAACTCACCTTGGGTAAAAGTGGTCGGAACTGAGGTGTTTGGGCTTTGGCTTCTCAGCAAAGGAGTGGAAGACTGTTCATGCCGGTTATTGGTACTCAAATGTCCTTTATCGGAATCCCAAGGAATTCAGATATCCCAATTTTTCTAAGAAACAAAGTTGTCAACTTGAACAGAGTTAAGCCACGTGTGACAATCACACCTGAGAGCTAGAAACACAGGTGGAAAGAGATCCCTCCCTCACTATGGTGAGAACAGAGGAAATGGCCATATAGGCTGTGACAGCAGCAGCCCGGAGAGGACGTGCAAAACCCGCAGCAGCAGTGGCCGTGGTCGTGGGCGAGGCGGCAGCTCTGCCCCAGCCCACTGTTACAGGTGCCAGGAGCTGAGCAGGCAGCCGTAGCACTGGGACAAGATGAGTCTAAAACACACAGTGCCCAGAATATCACCTGGGAGAAGAAGAGTGACTTAAGAGCCAGAGATTGCCTAAAGGTCACCAAACTCAGAATATTATATGATAAAGAGTACTGATACACCTGTAGATAAGTCACTGAATCTCTTCCGGTAAGTTTGTCTCTGTAAAATCAGAATGACAGTAACTGGCCCACTTACTTCATGAAGCTGCTGCTGTGAGTGTCAAATGAAATATTGGAAACAAAATCATTTTGTAAAATAAGTTATAACTCATAAAACTGTAAAGTTCTATACATGTAAGTAATTAGAAATATCTGATTGCCTCATACCGTATCCACTGTTGCTGACTCATTGTGTAAAGTGGAAGGAGAGCCTATTTCATGTGTCCGACTAATCGTCTTCAGTACTTAGGATACTGACCAGCATTCCTTAATTGTCAAAGGTTGGGAACTGTAGTAGTCAATGTAAGCATCCTTGTTAAAGTAGTACCTTCTATTTTTGTGTCAACCCAGGCATTTTCCTTTTCACAGGAAGGCTGAAATTGCAATGAACATGGGTGAAACTCGTATTATTTCTAGTGCTGTTCTTTCAGCCAGAGATGAAGACTCACCCAGGCAGAAGATTTACTATTTATTTGAAAGGCTTCCCCAAAATGGGCAACTTCAGCTTAAGGTTAGTGGCCTTTTTACCTTTATTTTTCAAAACTTAAGGTAGCAGGTATAAATTTTTCTCAATATACATGTTTCTATAATTGAATTTATTCTCTAATAGCCATATTTTGGCCTGGAAGTAGAAAATTTAATTTTCCCAGCCCAGGTGAACTCACATTGTTTAAATTTTCTTAGTCAACTCAGGGTAAATTGAACCAATAGTAAGGGTCTTCATTGCCCCCTCCCTATAGGGACGGTCCCTTAATTCTGGAGGAGGAATAAAACAAATTGTCTGGTTTCTGGGTAGAATCTAGCATCTTTGAGATATCTTCATTCCTGCCGGATTTCTGACTTGGGACCCATGTAACATTCATCTTTAGCGTCCATCATCTCAACCACGAAAACTCCTTCAGGTCTATAATCTCTCTCTCTCTTTCCCTCTCTCAGCTAAGTTCTAGACCATTCTCAGGGACATGAACAATTTGATTATTATTTCATGACAGTCAGGCCTAGGAAAATTTGGAGGGGCTGCCTCTAGCTCCTTCTGCCTGTAATGGCTCTTGTTAAGACATTATCTGAGGTGGGGGGCGTGGTGACTCACACCTGTAATACTAGTACTCTGGGAGATCGAAGCAGGAGGATGGCTTGAGGTCAGGAGTTCGAGACCAGCCTGAGCAAGAGCGAGACCCTACTAAAAATAGAAAAAAAATTAGCCAGTCAACTAAAAATAGAAAAAAAAATTAGCCAGGTGTGGTGGCTCTCGCCTGTAGTCCCAGCTACTGGGGAGGCTGAGGCAGGAGGATCACTTGAGCCCAGGAGTTTGAGGTTGCTGTGAGCAAGGCTGACACCATGGCACTCACTCTAGCCCAGGAAACAAAGCGAGACTCTGTCTCAAAAAAAAAAAAAAAAAAAAAAAAGACATTATCTGAGTATTATCACATCCTGCCTTCTCAATGGTCTACTGCAGTGAGCTGCTTTCTCGTTTTTTTCCCAATTCTCATCTTTCTTCCTGAGCAGGGACAATCCTTATCTTTTCTCCAGGGAGACAGCTTACTCAGCAAATAACATACACATTGTTCTGTAGTCTACCTGAGATGCACTTCAAAGCAGAAAGGCTCTTGCCTTTATTCTGTAGTCTTAATTCCCCTTGTGGCACCAGCGCCCTCATGTTAAGGCTTGGATGGGCAAAGTCTTGAAAAAAGTAAGCATGGGAGGAAACTTTATGTGGGGGATCATCCCACTGTACTAACATCTGTCAGATTTTAACAGTTGCCACATTTGAATTCAGTAAACTGTATGACGTAATAAATTAACATTCCTGGATTTGGGTATGCTGTAGAAATTACTTATTTTGCCGGGCGCAATGGCTCACGCCTGTAATCCTAGCACTCTGGGAGGCCGAGGCGGGCGGATTGCTCAAGGTCAGGAGTTCGAAACCAGCCTGAGCAAGAGTGAGACCCCGTGTCTACTATAAATAGAAAGAAATTAATTGGACAACTAAATATATATAGAAAAAATTAGCTGGGCATGGTGGCTCATGCCTGTAGTCCCAGCTACTCGGGAGGCTGAGGCAGAAGGATCACTTCAACCCAGGAGTTTGAGGTTGCTGTGAGCTAGGCTGACGCCACGGCACTCTAGTCCAGGCAACAAAGTGAGACTCTGTCTCAAAAAAAAAAAAAAAAAAAAAAGAAAAAGAAAAAATAAAAGGTTTCCAGCTACAAAATCAATATGCAAAATTCAAATGCATTTCTATATACCAGAAACATACAATTAAAAACAAGACACCATTTACAAAAAGTACAAGGTACCTAGGAATCAAACGAAAGATGTGAAAGACCTACATGAGAAAAATCATAACACTTTATTGAAAGACATTAAAGAAGACGTAAGTAAATGGAGAGAGATAGCATGCTCATGACCAGGAAGAGTTGCTATGTCAGTTCTCCAGAATTGATCTATATAGGTTAAATGTAATTCCAATCAAAATCTAATCATGTTTCAAACACAGTTACACACCAATGTTAATAGCAGCATTACTCACAATAGCCAAAAGGTGGAAACAAAACAAGTGTCCCCAACTGATGAATGGATAAACAAAATGTGGTCCATCCATACAATGGGATATCATTCAGCCATAAAAAGGAATGAAATTCTGATATATGCTACAACACGGATAAACCTTGAAAACATAATGCTAAGTGAAATAAGCCAGACTCAAAAGGCTACATATTGTGTGATTTTATTTATATAAGGTACTTAGGGGATTCAAATTCAAAGACACAGGCTGGGCATGCTGGCTTATGCCTATAATCCCAGCACTTCGGGAGGCTGAGGCAGGAGGATTGCTTAAGGCCCGGAGTCCAAGGTCAGCCTGAGCAACAGAGCAAGACCTCATCTCTACAAAAAATACAAAAATTAGCCGTGCGTGGTGGCACGTGCCTATAGTCCCAACTACTCAAGAGGATCACTTGAGCCCAGGAGCTCAAAGCTGCAGTCAGCCATGATCGCACCACTGTACTCCAGCCTGGGCAACAGAGCAAGACCCTATCTCTAAAAAAAGAAAAAAATGCCAAGAGGATAGTAAATTTTATGTTATATATATTTTACCACAATTAAAAAAAAAAATCTATGGCCAGGCGTGGTGGCTCACGCCTATAATCCTAGCACTCTGAGAGGCCGAGGCAGGAGGATCACTCGAGGTCAGGAGTTCTAGACCAGCCTGAGCAAGAGCAAGACCCTGTCTGTACTAAAAATAGAAAGAAATTAGCTGAACAACTAAAAAAAAATATATAGAAAATATTAGCTTGGCATGGTGGCACATGTCTGTAGTCCCAGCTACTTGGGAAGCTGAGGCAGAAGGATTGCTTGAGCCCAGGACTTTGAGGTTGCTGTGAGCTAGGCTGACTAGCCCAGGCAACAGAGCAAGACTCTGTCTCCAAAAAATAAATTAATTAATTAAAAAAATCTAATCCAGGATTTTGGAAAAACCCAACAAGTTGATTCTAAAATTAATACGGAAGTACAATAGTCCAAGAAGACCCTCTTTAATCCAGCACCTTAGACTGCTCGACCACGCTACCACAAGAAGACCCTCTTTAAAAAGAACAGAGCAGGAGGATTTGCTCTACCAGATAATAAGATTTATTACGAAGGTATGGTAATTAAGACAGTATGGTATTAGTTAAATGAGCAAATTGACCAATGGAATAGAGAGCCCAGAAATTGACCCATATCTATATGGACACTTATTACACAACAAAAGTGGTATTTCAAGAGAGTGGGTAAAGGGATGTTCTTCTAAATAAATGTTGCTGAGGCAACAGCAGATTCCTATGGAAAAAAAGAAAACTGACCCCTACCTTATACCATACATAAGATTGTGGAAAAAAAAGAGACAACTTCTAGAAGACAATGTAGGAGAATATTTCCATAACATGGGGGACAGGGAAAGATTCCTTAAATAGGACATAAAAAAATATCAACCATAAAAGAAAAAATGATAAGTTTGACCACATTAAATTCCCTTCATTGGAAGACATCATGGGAGAAGAGATGTGTAATACAACCAACACAGTGCTCATACTCAGTGTATATAAAGAACTCATATAAATCAATAAGAAAAAGATAATCCAACAGAAAAATGGGAAGATTGATATAGACAGGCATTTCACAGAAGAGGAAACACAAAGGGCAGAGCTGAAAATATATATACTGTATGAGTTTTCTGTGGCTGCAGTAACAAAGTACCACAAACTGGGAGGTTTAGGAGCAACAGAAATTTATTGTCTCACAGTTTTGGAGGCCAGAAGTCCAACATCAAGCTATCATCAGGGTTGGTTTCTTCTGGAGGCTGTGAGGGAGGATCAGCGCCAGGCCTCTCTCCTACATTCGGGGCTTGCCAGCTATCCTTGGTGTTCCTTGGTTTGTAGAGGCGCCATTCCAATCTGTGCCTCCATCTTCATATGATGTTCTCTTCCTTGTCTGTATGTTTCTGTGTCTCTTCTCCTCTTATAAAGACACCAGTCATTGGATTAGGACCCCTCTTATCCAGTATGACCTCATCTTAACTTGAGTACATCTGCAAAGACCTTATTTCCAAATAAGGTTACATTCTGAGGTTCCAGGTGGACATGACTTTTGGGGGGACACTGTTCAACCCAGTACATATAATCTATGATCTAACAATTCCACACCTAGTTATATACCCATTGAAATGCACCTATGTGCACCAAAAGCCATATACATAATCATCCACAGTAGCACTAGCCATTATAGCCAAAATGGGAAATCACCCAAATGGCAACAGTAGAAGGGCTCGATGGAATACTATGCAGCAATGTTGCCATATGTAATGACTTGAATTCATCTCCCAATGTAGAGCAAAGAATCTAGATGTAAAATATAATACTGAACAATTTCATTTATATTAAGTCCCCAAACAGACAAAACAGAACCATCGTATTCAAGGATGCATGCTTAACTAGTAAAACTATAAAACCCAAAAGTGATTAGCATACGAATGAATTTCATGGTCACTTTGGGAAGTGATAGGAGGGGAAATGTTGGGAGCTGTCCCGAACATGGGAGCCTCAGGGTGTGTGTTTGCTGCCCGGAACACCGGAGTCCTTCTCAGTGACGTAGCAACTATTCCTAAAGCATAGCTCTCTCATCTGAGATGCACCAAGTATTCCATATTATAGGTTTGATTAAGTAGAATAGTTAATAAGTAGTAGAATGTCCTTTTGCCTGAAGCTTGAGAAAGCAGAAGAGTTATTTACGGCTGGAAGACAGCCTCACAGGCTCCAGAAAGTCTCCTGCTCTGGGATCCCAGGCTGGGGAAAGTAGATAAGGGAAAGTGACTAATTGCAGGCTTGACAGGACAAAGGGCTGGTGATGGTAATTAACGACCCCTGTATAGCTAAAAGAAATGTGATATGTGGGCTTCTGCACGTAGACATTTTGCTCAGATGTTTTTT
>CAUYRT010055445.1:0-22142 GCA_963574885.1 Lepilemur ruficaudatus | reverse complement strand
TATTCCATTGTGAACATATACCAAATTTTAATGTAGTGAGCACTGTGAAGGGGAGGGGCACACTTGAAGTGTATTTGGGGATGGGTATTAGGGGTCTCAATGGGGGGTGGGAAATCCTCTAAAACTGATTTATGTGAATAGTTCCCTTCTCTTAATATCAGAGAAGAACTATTACTGTGTATTATTTAAGAACTGGACTACTGGAGTCAATTTAAATCATGGGTCAATCCTAGTTTCTTCTAACATAAATATTATTTATTTTATTAGATTTTTTAAAAGATGTTGAATGATACTATTCAATAATTCATTTATTCACTATACATTTATTTTAAAAATACTCTGTGAAGTGACTAAGACTACAGAAATTATGGGGTAAGTTGTTGCCCTGGAAGAATTCATATAACACAACTTGGCTATTTTAGATACACTAGAAAGTCTTTTTCTGATAAACTTAATTGAAGGTTGGTAATCAGAAGGTTGTAAGTGGCAGCTCCTTTTAACTTCTTCCTCTGAGAGTGAGTAATATAACAAAATTCAACCCCATACATAGTATCTTCATATTAGGGATTCCAATTAGCTGTGCAAAGTCTCTTATCAGGCCTCCCCTACCATGGCCTCAGCCCTTTTATTGAACACAAAAGGGAAGTGGGAAATGGAAAAAAAAAAGAAAGAAAGAATAGAAAAGAAAAGAAAAGTAGTAAGGAAAAAGGAAATAATGTAGTGATGAGTAAAATGTCTCCAGCAGGAAAGGGACACCTGGCTGCTGGAGATGATGACACACACTCAGAGGGTCAAACCAATGCTGGCTTGAATCAATTCCTGAGTCAGAGTCATATCTCTGCAGAAGCACCATATTACATTCAGAGCACCTCCCCAAAATGTGCTCCTTTAACTGTAATAGTTTAGCCTAAATAGCATCTGAAGAATTTTGAAAGAAAAATCTTGAGAATAGAAAGGATAGACTAGAGAAAAATAGGCTCTTCCCTGGAAGCAGAACCTCAGTTTCTGGATGCTAATAAAGTGAGTGTTTTCTGATTTATTTTATCCTCAGAGGACACTATTGCCAATGCTTGATAATAATGATTACATCTCTACTCAGTCCTTTTCTGGAATGGTTGATCCCTGATCCTATATGCTGCCCAGAAACGGATAGATACAACACTTATAAGAAATGGTTTCTGAGAACTTATGCTGGTCTCTTTCAATGATACTGCTCAGTCATCTGAACACTGGGACATCACTGCAGTCCTAAAAAGGACTTGAAGGCAGGTGGGAAAAGGGCTCATGGAACCCAACTATAATGGTCTTTCCTGAACCTGTTCCATATTCACTGGACTGTGTCTGATTTGAGCATCTGTGGCTTTGTCAAATCTTTGCTCTGAATTTCACCTCTTGCAAAGCAATCTATCAATGAAAGCGTCATAACTAAAGTCAGGATTTATTTTTTATAGGTCATCTTTTAGGCTTTTTACAGTTCTTTAATGATAGCCATCTATTAGGCTTTTTAATAGTTCTTATTAATATGGGATACTGCTTAGGGATTTTGAGAGTTTTAATTTACTTTCCTGAAACTTTACATCATTTTCCATTTTGTCAGATACTTTTAGAAGACAATTTCACTATTACAGATGTAATTCTATAGTCATGAATCTATATATTATGTTCTCATTAATATGATTTGAAATTAATAAAACATTAGGGCAATTTTGGTTCTTCTAAATATGTTGCCATATACTAAAAATAACTTGCAAGGCCTTAGTGAACTAGACCAATTACGGTTATTGATAAGCTTTTAGAGTATGTTGAATGTATTTAATAATAGAAAATCATGAAGAGCTAAATAATAGGAAACATTTTATATTAAAACATAATTATAGAAAGTTGGCTCTATATCCATGGCAGATCAGTTATTATTATTTTAAAAACACAGACATTGCAAAGAAAGCCAAATTTTAGTCAAAGCCACAATGATATGTATATGAATTAATGATAACAAAATGCATATCCTCTGATGTAAATTATGCAATTAAATGGTTAGGAGATAAAAACTGTAGAAGAGCTAAAAAAAAATGATTTTGAGTATTACCATTCTCCTTATCCTGACATAATAACAGAAAGAACCCATCCCCATATCTAAACATACTATCATCTATTTCTGGTATTTTTTGTATTTATTTATTTATTTCCTAATGTACCAAAATCTTTCTTCAGTACCTGTACTTCATTTTAAATCAATGTACTAGCTCATTATCATATTTCAATTATTGAATCTAACGGTTGACCGGATTTCACAAGTCATATAACCCTTCTCTAGGTTCTAGGCAATCACCACAAGCAAGACAGATAAGGCAAACTAATTTTTAAGCTCAGTTTTGTACCACCATGTTCCTGTGAACTCCACACCGATCTCTGGATAGGCACATCTTTGACATATGTCTGGTTTTGCACTGTTTCTTCTATTGAAAAACACCCTTCTATTGAAAAATACCTTCCTTCTATTGAAAAATGTTCTTTCATGGAATGATCATGAGCATTTTTCACAATTTGGCACAAATATCAATCTTAATTCAAGCCTTTAAACCCTCTTGCCCCGAGCAATAAGAATGTTACTTATTCCCTGGTTTATGTCCCCGTAAATTTGATATATGCCTCTATTATTATACCTAACTCATCTCATTGTAATTATTTGTTTGTATAATATTAGGCTGTTAATCACAAACCTCCATTACTTACTATGGTTCTCTCCCAAATGCCTACCTTATAGCTAGGGTTGAATAATTATTTTCTGAGCAAAATAATCTTGTTTATAATATATTTATACATCCACAATGAAAAATCTAATGCAGAATGCAATCAAGCTTTAACATGGAAGTTTATCATTCACCCACTCAGCATCTCCTATGTGACAAATAGGCCCAACTCTCCCTAGTTTCTTTAGAGACAACATAGGAGAATCTGTGTGCCTAGCACATAGTAGATGCTCACTAAATATTAATGTATTCCTTTTTTCTCCTTCCTTTTTTCTGATTGCAGCCATTTATCACACAGGATCAAATAACATGTGTTATGTATTCTTACTCTTTAAATATATATAAAGATTTACTAAGTTTTACTTCCCTGCTTTGTAAAACAAAATGGCCTTTACATTTTTAAACCCGTTTTTGTACCTAGTCAGGTATTTTATTTCGCTTGTATATACATAAGAAATTAAAAATAGAATCAGTCTAGCAGGGAACAGTGGCTTTCACCTGTAATCCCAGCTACTTATGAGGCTGAGGCGGGAAGCCCAGCCCAGGAGTTTGAGGCAACAATGACCTATGATTATGCCACTGAACTCTAGTGTGGGCTACAGAGTCAGACCTCCACTCAAAAAAAAAAGTAGTTTCACTCTATACCAGTTTTATAAAAAAACTTGATCTTTTTCAGTCTCGCATCAGTTTTTATTTGGTTTTCTCTTTCAAATGTCACTTTTCTCCCTTTGATTTCTCCAAGTTCTCCATGAGACAGGGCTTTTATGAAGTAATTCTCGAGAATATGCTAGTGACTTGTGTGACTCCTCTTAGGTGTATATTTCTTTTTCAATATTGAAACAGCTATTAGTAACCAAAAGACAGGAATATCTAATATGAAATATCAGGGTTTATGGTGTCTAATGAAGGAGAAGTAGTAGGCACAGTGGTTAAAAGAACAACTGTTAGAGTCAAATAGAACTGAGTTTGAATCTCAGTCCTGCAATTATAAGCTCTGTAATTTTGGCCAAGTGTTTTATATCTGTGAATCATAAAGTTTTCATCTTCAAATGAGGGATTGTGCTATAAAATTGGCATTAATTTATACAATGCCAAAGCACAGTGCTTGATAAATAGTAGGTGCTCAATTGATAGCTTTATTTATTAATTATCATTGTAATATAAAAATAGATGTATTTTTAGGAGAATAGTTGACATTAAATAAATTTCTGCTTTTATAACCATTATACTACATTATATTACATAGAGTTTCCCATGAGAAAAAACAGTATATTTGATTTTCCATTGAGGCTTTTATTTTAAATCTATAAATCTACATTTATCTATTTTTGAAATCACATGATGTCATATCTCTTATAATTATTAATCTTTACACAGACCATACTTTATTTTTGTTTTAGTTATTTTGTATAATGACTCCTTATCTTTGATGTTCTCCCTAGAACTTCTTTAAGTGAAATCTGTATTTTCCATTTGGCTTATATTCTAAGTCAGAGGTTCCAAAGATGATCTACAGATTTGCAAACAGTTTATCCAGCTATTCATTTTTATATGTGTGTTTGTGTGTGCGTGTGTGTGTGTGTGCGTGTATAGAGATGTAAACCTAGACATACATATTTCCTTATCATTCCTCAAATTCTATTATGACCGCTCACTTGCAACATCACTAAGTACTGAAAGCCATACCTACATTCAAGAATACATCAACACTCGGGTATTGTGTGGCCGCACGATAAAGTTTTTTCTGCATGTAACAAATATATTTCTGTTGGTGGGGAGAATTAATAACCAAAAATTTTAGCAATATAAATTGGCCAGTTTTAAAACAGCTTAATGTTCTTTCTTTCTGCCACTTTGTTGCACTGTGTGGGGCAGAAATTGGGGAAATTAATCAGGCCACAAGATCTTGTAATTGGATATCACACACAAAGATCCCCAAGCTTTTACATCTTCTTGAATTAATTGATGAAGACATTCTAAGTACAGTGTAAGTGTCTGTGCTGAGTGTAATATAATGCAAATGCTTGACCAGATGATTTTGTAAGGGCAATATCCATTTTTCAAAATTAAACAACTGACATTGTATATGCCCAGAGGCTCTGGTACTGTACATATTATTGATTAAGCCAATATTTTAAAATTACTATAGTGCAAAAGAACGCATTAAAATAGAAAACTAATTTTTTTTTTGGCTTTTAATAGCTTAAAATTGGCCAGAACACTAACAATGCAAATGTTTGACTAAAGCACCAGGTGGAAAATTTGTATCAATATTCAAAGGCCCTCCAGTATGATTTCATTTCATACAGTACAATCTTGGGACTGCTTTCAAACTACATAGATATATAAGCAACAAGCAAAACACCTGCCCATTAATCTTGGATTATGCTTTTTTTTTTGGTAATGAACAGTCAACTTCTGGACCAAGTCCTATATTAATACTTTATTACTCTCCAGCTACAATAGCAAGCCTCTAAATGCAGTTTCACACCCATTGAACACTTTTGTCTATTAAGTTAAACTTATCGGAATATTCATTTCCATCCTTTTGTTTCCTTGGCTTAGATTATACTAGAATAGATTTTAATAATCATTCCTAGTGATAGGAGTGTTTAAATATCCATAGTCCATTAAGGATCCCATTTTGAAACAGTATAATTTATGCTGAATATAAGAAAAAGATGCCTTTAAAAGATCTATGACTTCTGTATCACATTTATATAAGTATTCAACTTAACAGGGATGAGTATTTATACTACTTTTACATTACTTTTCAAGACAGTTACATTATTGGCCATATTCAGGAGAGGAAAATCAGAGGAGATGACAAAAATGCACCTGGACAATGACTAAAAATAAAATTTGACTAAAATAAAACATCATGACACACAAACTATCTATGGAAGGTGGGTAAATTATATAGGGTAGAAAATATTCATTTATTTATACCTAGACGACACATCAACTCATGTTTAGGTTGAGCACAGCTTTTATACAGGAGATAAACATGGATGATATTGTCGTAGAGAGGAAGGTATTCTTGATTATTCTTGAATAGTCCTTCCTTTTATAGCTTCACTCTAAGCAAATGATTTAGGGGTGAGGGGCGGATTTCATTTTCACTATAACTAAGACAGATGCCACATTAATTTTCAATGTTATGTTTGAATTTACAACTAAATGTATCTAAATAGTCATGTCAAATGAAATTCCTTGGTCATTCTTAAAATTCCAAGGGCAGACATGATGAGAAGCAGAAGTTTATAATGAATGCTATCCTAGAGGTGCTCCTGTAACATGTCTTCTGAAAAAAAGTAAAAAGAATGAGAGTATTGGTCATCACAGCCAGCTGTCCTCACTACTCATTTCAGGGAACATATGTAGGGCATTGTCCTCTCTTTCTCTCTCAGATCTGTTTTACTCCACAATGTGTTTGTTGCTTAATCTATCATATTAATCTTTGCATGCTCTTTGTACACAGACACTCAATAAATCAATGCAGGCTTCAACTAAATTACTGTGTATGCAAATGGCCTAACAATTTGGAGATTTTCTTTTTTTTTTATTTTGGTTCATTTGTTTTAGTGGACATGTACAAGGATTCAATCCTGATGTCAATTTTATTTTCTTTCTTATTTCCTGAAACAGGGCTATGCAGTAACATATTATAGTTTTATTGTAATAAGATATAATGACTGCACCCCAAATCACAAATTGAAAGGTAGCTAATTTAGTTATCATCATAACTAAATGATGACTCAGTGAATACAAAAGAGGAGAAATAAATGTCATCTGCATAAAACATAGAAAAAAAAGTAAATAGTTGAAAACCTTGCAAAAAGTTCAGGTAACTTTGAACAAGCTCCTGATATTTTCAACCAAAATCTTATACTTTTAAAACAGTTGCATGCTCACTCCTTTAATTACACATACAGTAAAAATTGAACAATCACATATACAGTTGTTGCAGGCTACAGCAGACACTATAAGGCAGAAATACATGACCTCTGGCAGGGTGTATCACAATGAGCTTATTACACTCCTTTAAGGATTCACTTTATGGTATCAGCTCATTAGCCCCTATATAGCTTTTGTCAAGACAAAAGAGAGGACTTAGAAGGGAAGACTTCTCAGTGAAACAGCACTGAGCCAAGAACAAGCCCAGAAGTTATCAAAACAAAGCTTCACAAATTTGAAATAAATTAGCTTGCTTGGGCACAAACTGAATAATGTGCCTGTGTTGTTTCAGTGTCTAAACATAATGTATTTGCCTCAGGCTTTTTCTAAACCTAAAATCTCATGTTGTCAATGTTATCTGTAGCCACACTCCTTTATATGGAGAAGTGTCACTGCTTCGGGTGACTTAGTTTCACTAAGGGAAATTGCCTGAGGAACAATGCAGTTGTATCTGCCATTGAAAAGCCTAAAGGTTCTTCATTTTAAAATAAACTCATTTAAACAATGAGAACTAATTATCACATTAGTTTATTTGTCAACACAACTAAGTATAGGCAGGAAGAGAGAATAACATATGTGTAAACTACTAAACAAGCAGAATTAAAAAACCTCTACTGTGAGCCATCTTCATGGTAGTACCCAGGTACTTACTAAAGCCATATTTTAGATTCTATTTTGTAGTTTAATTATTATTATTATATGACTATCTGTGCCCATAAATTCCTATAATACTTCATCTGCCTTACTTTTTCCCCTTAGGTCATTTTGATTTATCCATGTGTTTAGGGGACAGACTCCAGGGTGGCCTTCCATGGTCTCATCTGCTAGTGTTCATGTCCTTGCAAAATCCCCTTCCACTGATTGTGAGTGGCCTATAATTTCAGTCTAACTGATAGAATATGGCAAAGATGATGGGATGTCATTTCCATGATTTTGTAAGATTCCATCTTTGCAGTGAATTGCTCTAGTCTGTTCTTATCCTTTCTGCCTTGATGAAATGTGTCCATATTAAGTAAGTCTACATGGCAAAGAACTCCAGGTGGTATTTAGGAACTGTGAGCAGTCTTCAGGAGCAGAAGGTCCTCAACAGAAGCTTAGAATTGCCTCCAGCTACAGCTAGTGAGAGGCCAGCACCCTTATCCCTACAACTGCAAGAAAATGAATCTGTCAACCAACTGAGTGAAATTGGAAGTGGATCTTCCCCATTGGAGCCTCTAGATAACATTGCCCACTGAACACTTTGATTGCAGCCTTGGGTGGCCCTGAGCAAAGGACACAGCTAAGATGTGCCCAAATTCCTGACCCACAGAAACTGTGAGATAAAATTCAAATTGTTCTAAGTTGCGAAATATGTGGTAATTTGTTATGTACTAATATAAAGTTTACACAATATATATACTCATTGCTAGGAGTATCATTATCTACCTATTGCTTAATTCAAGCTAGAGTTGTGTTTTATTTTTTTCTCCAAAAGCCCTGTCTCCAATCAATTAGCTATTGATTTCAATTCAGTGTTTAATCTCTGACATGTCACTTGATTACTTTTATCCTTTTATCCCTACCTACTGCCATTTACCTGGGTAAGGACTTCTTCATTTCCTACTAGGAAAAATCATTACAGTCAGTTGCTGGAACATTTTATTCTCCCTTCACGAATAGTTTCTCAGAGTTTTCAAAGCTGTTTCTAGCAGAGACCCTTAACAAAACTATAAAATAGGAACACATGGTTTGTCTTTGGAATTTCTATCTTTTTATCTTCTTTATTTCTATCTCTTTTGTTTTTATCTCTAGCTCTCCATTCTATACTTTACCATTTCCACCCAGGCAAATTCCCTAGTCCCTCAATCTGTCCTTCTCCACTCCTCCTACCAATGGATCTTTCTGATACTTCATAACCTTTCATACTCTATCATGACAACTCACTCCCTAAGGTTAGTGGACCATAATAGCTTAATTCCATTTTCATTTTTACAGACACTTATATAGACACATTACTATGCCATGCTATTTTTTTAAACATATCTTATTAGCTGGGCCATTACTGTAAATAAAACATAGAGAAGTTTCAGTATATAGAAAAGATAAAGCAAGATTGATGGTAGACGACGTTATGGAGGAAGATGGAGAATGCAGGTGGGCGTTGATAGAAAACCCAGCGCAATGCTAGATCAACATCTGCTACATCCCTTAACACACACAATGTCAGCCCAGCAGCAGCAATGAGGAACCATAGAGTTTTGGGTGAGACAGTTTGAATATCACTTCTTTAAACCAAAGGAATTATTCCCTGAAGAGGATTTGTCCAATGGTTGTCAACAAGGACTGGTGGACATTCTTGATGGTACCAGGTTAGTTTGCTGAAATTTAATTCACAAAATGTGAATTTACCCTCAAATCCTTAACATCCTCAAATCATACATAAATCCAATATACTAATTTCACCAACTTTGATTATTTTACTGATAGCTTTCCCTGAAATAAAGTTTATTGGCAGAAACAAAAGTATTCATGGAGTTTAGATTTTTTCACATTCTTTCCCACAACACAGTGAATGCACTTGAGGTGATCACTGATCTTTACTGCATTGGATCAAAAATTTACTTTTTTCCTACCTGTAGCTTCCATCTTCTATGAGCAAGCAAAACCTTACATCTGAATCACTGATAGTGTTTGCTTAACCTCTCTATTGTATTCTTAAGGCACTGAGGTTAAAAAAGGTTTCTTAAAAGGAAGCAGGATGTCTACATATTAAAAAAAAAATTAAAGGAATATCCATCATATATCTTAGTGATATTGTGAATCTTCGATAACTTATATCCAACATTTAGATAATGTATGTGCATATTATTTCATAAAAATGATTCAGATCTCCATGTGGACTTTTAGAAAAAGGATTTTAAAAGCTTGTGTAATAATAAAGCATTTGGTTACTATCACTGTAATAGAGATACTGCTAAATAATGACACTAGTAGTATCAATACTTGGAATTTACTGAATTCCTACTATATGCTAAAGCATAGCTAAAAGCTGCATATGTGTGTATGTGCGTGTGTAATTTCTCAAGAAAGTATGTAAAGAAGTTGTTAACTCTATCTAACAAATTAGGAAACAGTTTAGAATGAGTGCAGAGCCCTCAAAGCAGAGATAGCTAGTAAGCCCTGAATATGGAGTCTGTTCTTATCTCTCATTATCTCCAAAGTGTGTGTTCTGAATGGATCCATGCCATTGGCTTAACTCTGGGATGGAATGAAGGTACAAAAAAGTTCAATGTATATTCTTTTATAGTTATTGATATTTGCACTATGCTATCCTCATATCAATTCTTAGGTAATATCACCAAGAATCTTAATAACGATATCATTGTTAGCAGGGAAAAAAAACTGTTAAATTACTACATGACTTTCTTGCCTTTAAGATAATCCTAAATGTTATAAAGTGACCTCATACTTCCATGTTTATACTTGGGACCCCTTATAAAACTTTTCTATTCTATCCACACCCATGTCTTGTCAAATACAGGTTTTCCCCATTTCCCTGCCTCCATACATTCATGCATGACATTCAAAAAATGATCACCCAGAATATAATCTCTCCATACATAACCACCTGTTCTTCAAGGCCTAGTTCAAATCCTAAATACTCAGTAAACACTTCTCTAACCCTAATTGCAGGAAAACTACCTGGTGCTGGTTGTGGCACTGGCAGTGATAATAACAAAAGTATTGGAGGTGCCATCTTAGTCACGTATGATTTCTTTCCCCTCTGAATTAACAAAAGTGGGTGTCATTGTCACACATTTGGGATAGATACTGCCTTGCACTTTTACAATCAAAATATGAGCATGTTTTATCTTTTCTATTACTTTATGGTAGAAAAGAGCACTTGCTTGAGAGTAATAAATATGGTTTCTTACATAAAGTTGTTTAATCATTATTTTTTGTTAACGAGAATTCATAAAAGATTTATGACAATAAGATATTGGTCAAAGATTTGTTTAATGAACATACAGTTATCACCGTATTGTTTTAGGTTTATAATTAAGCATTTGAAGTTTTATTTTTCCTATACAAACCCCCAGGTAGCTTTCTTGCAATTTTGTGTTTTAATCATGGCCACATAATCCAAGCATCAAGATTATGTTATGGTTATATTTTACATGAGCTTTCTACTGGTGCACTTTCATTTTTTAAACATATTTTTATACTTTAAATAGATAAAATGGTAGAAATCAAGGATGTATAATCGTTAAGGCCAATATTTTCAGACACCTAAAATTTGGGACCATTTCTAGCTCTTACCTTTGTAACTGATAGTTCATTCATTCAATAAGATATTCATTAAACATTTATTGTACTCCTATCATCAATCATACACTTTACAAGGTATTTGAGATGCAGGGATTTTAAAAGGCCATCAATGTGGTGATCCAGATATATTAATAGACTGTGCAGATATAAAATAATAATTATTCTACCAGAGATATTCACAAGGTGAAATGGAAGCATAAAGAAAGGCATCCTTAAGTCAGCCTGGTAAGGTTTAGTTCCATTCAAGTGTTAACTCCAGATTCTGATGAGGGGCTTCTTATGAAGCTTAACATGAATTCTATCTAGGAGTTAAGTAAGCTCCCATTCAAAGCATGGCTCTCAAATGCCAGGCCAACCTAATATCAATAGCCCTTTTAGAACTTGGAAAAATACGGAGGATCATAAAGGCTCATGGGATGGTGAGTAGAATTTGTTTCTTCTTTACACACTTATTACTTATAATTTAATATGCTTTTCATATCTGAGTCAATGCTTTGATAAGATTCTTTCCCATGTTGTTGGTGATAGTACTTCTATGTTGAAGAGATATACTAACAATATACACATGGTATTAGAAGGTGGCATTACCTAATCTATTCTTACCAACAAGTATTAACACACTAACCATGTCAACACCCATGTCTCTACTGATATTTTGAGCATGTTTTCAGGTGGCAATTAGTGAAAATATTAGCTTATTATGGTTTCTGGCTATATAACTTCTGTGGTCCAGTAAAAATTTTTGCACAGGCAATTTTTGTTTGAACATGTGGTTTTCCAAAAGATCTTTTGTAAGATAGTTGTTTGAATATGAAGACATTTTTTTTTCATGTAAATATTGCAAGTAGGGATTATATTCCCAGGTCAGTCTTCCAATGTATAACATATTAACCTAGTATAGCAGATACATTTTAATAATAAGAATCTATATTCTGCCTCCTAGGTCCCATATGCTTCAGGAAGAAGGATAAGAAAGAATTTTCTTTTTAAATCCTTATACATTGGTCAATCTATGGGCAAATTTTTGAATATGTGACTTATTCTTTTAGCATTTTACTTTCTTGCTCTATCTGTGTTAACATTTTCAATAAATATATTAATACTCACTGCTGTACCTCACATAGCCTTTCCTATACCTTAAAGGATCTCCTGATGTAATTAATACCTTCAGCAATCACTTGATGCTTACTTACACTTTCTAAAATCTTTACATATATACCAGATGAGGTACTATGAGTTAGATAATATTATCTCAATTTTTCAGATGAGGTATCCAAGGCACAAGTTAAATAACTTGCCCACAATCACACAGCTAATAAGGCAGAACTGGAATTTAGAGCAAGGCAGCCCATCTCTAAAGGCCATGCTATTAACTATGTTTTTAATGAATTAATTGTGTTGGGCTCTAGTGATGAAAAGCAGAAAGGCAAGAATAGCTATGGTTCACATGGGTCACTTATGAACCGAATTCTTATCTGTTAGAGACTAAGTGTAAGTCATTTCCATAAACATATTAAATGAGGGAGCGTGGTTTTCTTTAAATATGTTTCTGAGATTTTATCCTGCCTGTTATTTTTTTTTATGGAGCTTATGGAATTTACTGTAGGTTAACTGTACCTGTCGAACTGTCAGCACACTTTACATGCCCCAAACCCTGATGCAGCAAATCAAGCATTCTTATGAAGGGACAGAACAAATTTGTCACGATTGCATTGATAGTGAACAAAGGTATTTATAAATAGCAGGTTTAGCTTAGGGAAAACCCTATTGTAAAATATGTCATCATGTTCTAAAAAAAATAATTATATTCATTTCAATTTTGCTTCATTAAGCAATAAATATATGAAAAAGTGTTCAACTTCATTAAATGTCAAATAGAATGCATAATTGATATGTACATATTGGTGGAATTTTTAAAAACAATAATATCCAGTTTGTGCAGAGAAGTAGGGAAATAGTTATTCATATGCATTCTTGGTACAAATCTATATTCATACAGTATCTCCACAGGATGATTTGTCAATAGCTATTAACTTTTTAAAAAGGTTGTTCCACACAATTCCACTTTAGGGGATGTATCTTTAAAAAAAACCATGAACATAAATGCCTTGATAAATGAGTAGTAAACAGATAGTAGACAAACAATGAAATGATAGATATGCATTTTCAATGATTTGTAATAGTGATTTTTGGAAAATAGCCTACATGCCTGTCAATAAGTGAGCAGTTAAGCAGATTGCAGCCCTTCCATACAATAAAATACTATAAAGTTGCCAATATTGTTGAATGAACACAGCAAATTGCAGAACAATATGTGGAGTATAAAATCCCTTTTTGCCAAAAAAAAAAAAAAATGTGTCTGGAAGAATGAGAGAATATTGTATTTAAATAAATACAGTGCTGAATAATTTTCTTTTTGCAATTAAAACTATACAGACAAAAGCATAACTTGATCAACTGATAATTTTTTTAATGATATATATTTTGTTTTCATGCATGAATTCTTTGATTCATTTTAATAAAAACAACTGTACTATTGAAGTGATATTAGGAACTATTTTGTTTCCACTAATTTTTCTTTATGCTATGCACATAGTGATTTCCTAAAAACAATTTGATAAAAAAACGTAATAGGGAGAAACTTTTTCTTACTTTTCTTCCCCAGTTATGAATTGATGGATCTAATTATTTTTGCCTAACAAAAAACACTGAAATCTTGGATGTCAGTCACTTTGTCTTTAGTTGTTAGTTCTTTTCAAAACTGTTCCAAACTATGAGAATTGTTTTTCCTCTTCTTCTGCTCTCAGTTGGCTATTAAAACATTACTTTGACACCAAACAAATACTCATATCAAGGTTATCCATTACTCATTTTCCATGATTTGGATCTACAGTTTAGGAAGAATCTTCTTTACAGCTTGTGCAAGTGGCAGCATGAGAATAACAGATACTTGTGCTGTACTTCCATTATGCCAAAATGGGCTTATCTGAAGTCACAAATGAATAAGATTTGCAAAAAGACAAGCAAATGTGGAAAGGGCTCTTACATTAATTCCAAACCTACAGTTAGCTTCCCAAATTAAAAGTGTTCAATAGAGCTTCAAGTTGATTTACTCTTTTGTTCATAAGCAATGAATGAATAAATGAATTCATTTCTGAGGATCTAATAGGAATCAGGAAAAGTTAAGTGATACCACAATTGATGAAACTTGCTTTCAATAAGCTTACACTCTAATAGAAGAATAAGTTAAATTAATAAAGATATAACATTAGGATAGGAGGATTAAGAGTCCATATGTAGGGAGAAATGAAGTATGATTGGAAGTTCAGACCAGGGAATGTTTATTGTATGCCAGGGGCATTCAGACATGCTAGACAGGTAGTAGGAAGCTAGATATCTGTAATGACAAATCAAAAAGCTGTTTAATTTAATTAAATGTCTGGCTTCATTGAAAAGAAATTAAGATGAGCTAAGTAAATTAGATTTTGTCCTGTCAGAAACAATATATTTTGCATTATAAAAGTGACATGATCTAAAGTTTTATTCCTTGGCATAGTGACTTTGCTTCTATAATTCCTTTAGCTAGGTGCCCCTGAGTTTGTTTGTTTGTTTACTGTATTCTCAAGAAAATCCAAAAAGTAATGCACATAAGCTTTATATTAATACTTAATCTTGGGGATACAGAAGTGGAGTGTTAAATTCTTTGAACATTTTATGAACAGTGTGTTATTTCTGTCTATTCAAGCAACCTTTTATGCCTTGACTGATTATAACACCATGAGAACTCACAAGGCAACTAGAGTGGAAATTCAATTTAAAACCAGAGACCTTGCTATAAGATAATGATCCCTAGCGCTACCCTCATTTCCTCTTCTTCCTGGTGTTCTGTCTAGACCTGCTTCCTATTTATTCACTTTGTCACAACACCCTAGCATTTCTGGTCAGCATATCTTCTTGAAACAGGTTAGGTATTTTTCAGTGAATATAACTTCTTTTTTTTAATTTAATTTCTTTTTTTTTCTTTTGGTCCCACTGAATATAACTTCTGAATATGGATTTTTACTTTACACAATAAACACCTACTTAAAAATTGTTTTATCTAGTGCTTAGAATATTTTTTTCAAATTGTACTATTAAGAATCCTAGAGCTTTAAGAGTTATTAAAATTTGGTACCAACTCTTTCCAAACTGTAGTTGATTTTACATCTAAAAGTTCAGGTCTTTGTTTAAAAAAACAAAGTTATCTTGAGAAAAAAACAATGTGAAACATACTCGTCTAAATTTAACTGAAGCAGAAATACCATTAAGGAAAATCAGGGAAACATATCTAATAGAAGATATATTGAGGAGTCACATTTCATCCTCATTGTAACTCCTGATATGCTTTGTGTTAAATAGAATCTGCATTATCAAGTGAACTGTAAAAGTTAATCAGTTCAAAAAACCCCAGGGCACTTCTTATTGCTGCAATACTGTATAAGATTTCTCTGACTTTAGATAAACGATATTATGTCATGCAAAGAAGCATAAAACTTTTTCTCTAGATCATTTTGTAACTTGGCTTTAACAGCTTAAAAAAACACGCATGAAATTTGGATGCAACATTCTGTCAAAATCCGCTAAGGCTTTATTGATCAAATCACTGCTAAAAATTGATAATTGGTGAAATCTCTATGTAAAGTGGCTCTCAAGGCTATATATCAGTGAAATAAAATTATACCTGTACCACATGAAAACATACAAGTAGAAAACAAATGGGAAAAATAAAATAAAAAAAAAATAAATAAAAAATAAATAAATAAATAAATAAATACATAAATAAAGGTGACTCTACCTATATACTACTTAGATTCAGAAAAGCATGTCATAAGCTAGTATTTGCAATGTCAAGAAGACACTACACACATAAGCAATGTGCACATATTTATGAAGAATAAATTTCAGGAGATCTAAGTTGTTGATGACATAGGTTCTGGCTCTTCATGCCTTTTACTTATGTGATAAAAATTTGCATTATGGCTCTTATTTATTTCTGAATACACTTATAATAAGTCATTCATTGTATAATAAGCCACATACACAAGTGCCTTTTACATCTAAGTTAGGATTCTGTTATTCAAAAAGTTGTATCTTTCAATGGAACTAGAGATCCTAAATGCTAATGTATTCATAGTATCAAATGTTTAGCATTATCCCAACAGTTCTTCATTCAGTAACATCTCCAAACCTCTGCAATTTCAGTCCTTTAGAGTTGTGTTTTACCAATTTTTTTAATCATTATTATCCAGCCCCAAATGACATACTTTGTCAATTTCTAGGGTTTTTGTTTTGTTTTGTTTTTGAGAAAAGAGTCTCTTTTTTAGAGAGCACTTTTAGGTAAAGTCATAGCAAAATGGAGCATAAAGTGCAGAGAGTTCTTATATATCTCTTGTCCCACACACATAGTCTTCCCCACTACCAACCTCCTCCACGAGAGTGGTACATTTGCTACAATCAAACATACATTGATACATCATTATCACCCAAAAGCCATGCTTTACGTTAAGGTTCGCTCTTGGTGTTATGCACTCTACTGGTTTTGATAAATGTATAATGACATTTATCCACCAATATAGTACCATACAGAATAGTTTCACTGCTCTAAAAATCTGTACTCTACATATTTATCCCTCTTTCTCCCTTAGCTTTTGTTAATCACTGATCTTTTTTTGTTGTTGTTGTTTGCTTCTCCACAGTTTTTGCCTTTTCCAGAATGTCATATAGTTGGAATTATACAGCATTAGCCTTTTCAAATTGGCTTCTTTCACTTAGTAATATATTCCGCTGCGTCTTTCCATGGCTTTATGGCTCGTTTCTTTTTAGCACTGAATATTATTCCATTGTCTCGACCGACTACAGTTTATGTATCCCTCCACCTGCTTAAGGACATCTTGATTGCGTCCAAGTTTTGGCGACTGTGAATAAAGCTGCTATAAACATCTCTGTGCAGGGATTTTTGTGGACACAAGTTTTCAACTTGTCTGAGTAAATACCAAGGGACACAATTGCTGGATTGTATGGTAAGCTATATTTAGTTTTATAAGAAACTGCTGAACTATCTTCCAAAGTGGTTGTACCATTTTTCATTCCACCATAAATAAATAAGAGCTCCTGTTGCTCCACATTCTTATCAGCATTTGATGCTGTCACTGTTTTGGATTTTGGATTTTGGCCATTTTAATAGGTATGTAGTGATATCTCACTGTTGTTTTAATTTGTAATCTCCCAATAACATATGATATGAAGCAACTTTTCATATGCTATTTGCTATCTATATATCTTCTTTGGTGAGGTATCTGTTCAGGACTTGTGTCCACTTGTTAATTAGGTTGTTAGTTGTTTTACCATTGAGTTTTGAGAATTTTTTGTATATTTTGGATAAAAGTTCTTTATCAATTTTTTTCAAATATTTTCTCCTACTTAGTGGCTTATCTTCTTATTCTCTTAACAATGTATTTCCCGGAACAGAACTTTTTAATTGTAATGAAACCTAGATTATTGACACTTTCTTTCACGGATTATGACGTTGGTGTTACATATAAAAAGTCATAGCCATACACAAGGTCATGTAAATTATCTCTGAAGTATCCTCTAGGAGTTTTATATTTTGACATTTTATGTTTGGGCCTATGGTCCATTTTGAGTGAAATTTTTATGAAAGTTATAAGATCTATGTCCAGATTATTTTTCTTTTATTTTTTTTAGCATGAGGACGTCTGGTTGTTCTACCACCATTTTTTCAAGACACTATCTTTTTTCTGTTGCATTGCTTTTGCTTCTTACTCAAAGATCGGTTGACTATGTGTGTTTGGATCTATTTCTGTGCTCTCTATTCTGTTCCATTGATCTATTTGTCTGTTCTTTCTCCAACACCACACTGTTTTAATTATTGTGCCTTTATCATACGTCTTGAAGTTGGGTAGTGTCAGCCCTCTAACCTTGTTTCTTTCTTTCAATGTTGTGTTGGCTACTCTGGGTCTTTTGCTTTTCTAAATAAACTTTAGAATCAGTTTTTCAATATCAACAAAATAACTTGCTGGGATTTGACTGGGATTGTGTTGAATCTGTAAATCAATTGGAAAAAGAGCTGACATCTTGACAACATTAAGTTTTCCTACCCATGAATCTAGAGTATCTCTACACTTAGTTCTTTGATTTGTTTCATCAGAATTTTGAGTTTTTAACTTGTTGTTGATTCTTTCATGTTTTCTGCATTGACAATCATATCATCCGCAAACAAAGACAGTTTTATTTTTTCCTTCCCAATCTACATACTTTTATTTCATTTTTTAGTCTTATTATATTAGCTAGGAATTCAAATCCTATGATGTTGAAAAGGAGTGGTGAGAGGAGACGTCATTGCCATTATTACTGATCTTAGGTGGACAGCTTCTAGTTTCTCAATATTAAATATGATTTTAACTGCAGTTTGTTTGTAATTATTCTTTATCAAGTTGAGGAAGTTCCCCTCTATTCTTAGTTTGCTGAGCGTTTTTTTTTTTTTAATCATCAATTGGTGTTGGATTTTGTCAGATGCTTTTTCTATATCTATTGATATAATTATGTGATTTTTCTTCTTTAGCCTTTTGATGTGATGACGACATTAATAGATTCGACATTAATGAATGTTGAAATAATTTTGCATACCTAGAATAATTTCCATTTGATTTTGGTGTATAATTCTTTTATACATTGCTGTATTCAATTTGCTACTATTTTGATGAGAATTTTTACATCTATATTTATCAGAGATATTTGTTTGGAGTATTCTTTTCTTGTAATGTCTTTGTCTGATTTTGGCATTAGGTTAATGCTACCCTCATAGAATGAGTTAGGAAGAATTTCCTCCACTTCCATTTTCTAAAAGAGATTACAGATCATTGGTAAAAATTCTTCCTGAAATGTTTAGTATAATTCACCAGTGAACCCATGTTGGCCTGTTGCTTTCTATTTTAGAAGGTTATTAACTACTGATTCAATTTCTTTAATAGATACAGGCCCATTCAGATTGTCTATTTCTTTGTGTGAGAGTTTTGGCAGATTGTATGATTTCACCTGGGTTTTCAAGGAATTCTGCCATTTCATCTAGGTTTTCTAATTTGTGGGCATAGCATTGTTCATAGTGTTCCTTTATTATCCATTTGATGTCCATGGTATCTGTAGTAATGGCTCCTCTTTCAATTCTGAAATAAGTAATTTTTGTCTTCTCTCTTTTTTTTCTTAGCCTGGCTATATAGGTATATCAATTTTATTGATCTTTTGAAAGAACTAGTTTTTGATTTTATTATTTTTCTCTATTGATTTCTTGCTTTTAATTTCACTGATTTTTCCTCCAATTTGTATTTCTTTTTTTCTGATTGCTTTGTATTAATTTACTCTTTTTTTCTAGTTTCCTAAGGTGGAAACTTAGATTACTAATTTTAGGTCTTTCCTCTTTGCCTACATATGCATTCAATGCTAGAAATTTCCCTCTGAGTACTGCTTTCACTGCATCTCCCAAATTTTAACAAGTTGTATTTTCATTTTCATTTAGTTTAAAATGTTTTAAAATTTCTCTTGAGGTTTTTCTTTGAACCATGTGTTATTTAGAAGTTTGTATTTTGATCTCCACTGGGATTTTCCAGCTATCTTTTTTTATTTATTTCCAGTTTAATTCCATTCTGGTCTGAAAGTAAGGACCAGAATATGATTTATATTTATTTAAATCAGTTAAGATATGTTTTATGTCCCAGAATGTAGTCTATCTTTGTGAATGTTCCATATGGGCCTGAAAATAATGTGTATTTCCTGTTGTTGTATGAAGCAGTCAATAGATATCAATTATAACTGGCTAATTGGTGGAGTTTTTTAGTTAAACTATTTATAAATAAGTTCAACTTTATAAATAAGTCTTTGCTTATTTTCTGCTTGTTGGATCTGTCAATTTCTGCTTAAAGGGTGCAGAGCATTGTATATGATTCCATTTTATCTACTTTTTTTGTTGTTGTTTTGCTTTTTTAGTGGTTGCCTCAGAATTTGCAGTATACATTTACATCTAATCCCAGTCCATTTTCAAAGAATACTATACCATTTCATGGTACCGTATAATAATACAGTATCTTATAATAATAAAGTATTCCTAATTCCTCTTTCCCATCCCTTTTATTATTTTTGTCATTCATTTTACTTATACATGAATTACAGTTATCAAATACCTTTTTGCTATTATTTTGAATAAATTTTCATCTGTTAGATCAATTAAGAATAAGAAATATATAAGATTTTATTTACCTTCCTTAATTTCTTCTTTAATACTCTTCTTTTTTTTTTATGTAGATCAGAGTTTCTGACCGATATGATTTTCCATCTCTATGAAGAATTTCTTTTATCATTTCTTGCAAAGCAAGTTTATCATGACACACACCTTCAATTTTATTAATAGTTCTTGGGGAAAGTCTTTATTTCTCATTTATCTTTCATTTTTGAAGGATGTTATCATAGAATATACAATTCTAGGTTGGTGTGTTTTTTCACTCTCTCAAAATTTTAAATATTTCACTCCACTTTCTTCTTCCTTGAAAGGTTTCTGAGGATAAATCAGATGTAATTTTTATCTTTGTTTCTCTAAGGTAAGATATTTTTTTTCCTCCCTCCAGCATCTTTTAAGATTTTTTTTTCCTTTTTCTTTGCCATTTGAATATGATATACCTAAATGTAGGTTTTTGTTTTGTTTTGTTTTGTTTTGTTTTGTCTTGTTTTGTTTCAGCATTTATCCTACCTGGTGTTCTCTGTGCTTCATGAACCCATGGCTTGGTGCCTGATATTAATTTGATAAAATTCTCAGTTATTACTGTTTCAAAGATTTCTTCAGTTTCTTTCTCTCTTTCTTCTCCTTCTGGTATTTCCATTATGAAAATATACCTTTTATAGTTGCCCCACAGTTCTTGGATATTCTGTTATGTTTTCTTCAGTCTTTTTTCTCTTTTCTTTTCAGTTTTAGAAGTTTTTATTATCATATCTTCAAGCTGAGAGAGTCTTCAGTCATGCCCAGTCTATTAACAAGTCCATCAAATGCACTAATTTTTGATACATTGTTTTTGATCTCTGTTTGATTCTAGAATTTCCATTTCTCTGCTTATATTACTCATTTGTCCTTGCACGTGGTCTACTGTGCTCTTTAGAGCCTTCAGCATGTTAATCGCTTTTTTTTTTTAATTCCTGGTCTTATAATTCCACATTCTTGCTATATCTGACTCTTGTTTAGGTGCTTGCTCAATTTCTTCAACCTGCGATTTTTGCTTTTTAGGATGCCTTGTGATTTTTTCTTGATAACCAGACATAATATGATGGGTAGAACAAACTACTAAATAGTTCTTTAGTAATGTGGCAGTAAAACATAGTGAAAAAGGAATCATAGTCCTCTGGTGGTAGTCCTTTAGACTCAGCCTTTTAGTGAGCTTATGCTTCCTGACTGTGAACTTCCCAAGTGCTTCTCAGTACCTCTCTCCCTTCTGTGGGACAGACTGTTCAGAGGAGGCTGGAATTGTGTATTTAACTCCCCCCACTTGGAAGGCCAGAGGAAGCTGGAGCTAGGTATTTTGCTTCCCCTAGATCAGTTGGGATCTGACAAAATCCCAATACGTTAGGTTCTAAAAAATATTAATAGTTTCTCCTGAGGGCAGGCCCAGCTAATAAAAACAGATTCTCTGGAATATTTCAAAACAATTACTTTCCCCATTTCAGGCAGGGATTTTTCTCCCGTCTTTACTGCAAGAACCTGGCAGAGATCCTGGAGGTAAAAGGTAAAACTCACAAAAGTGTGAGAGCCCCACAATGACTAGGACTCCTTAGAGTTTTAGTTTTTCACTCTCTGACTTGTCCACATCAAGCTTCCAGGAATTTGTCAACTACAGCTAAGGTTTTACTACTCTTGACTGGTTCCAGTGGAGATTTCTGCTTGTGGGTTTTTGTTCTGGTATGTTGTGGTTCTAGATATCCAATTCTCTCTCTCTCTCTCTCTCTCTCTCTCTCTCTCTCTCTCTCTCTCTCTCTCTCTCTCTCTCTCTCTCTCACACACCAACACACACTCACTCTCATTTTTGTGGCATT
>CAUYRT010055443.1:0-10911 GCA_963574885.1 Lepilemur ruficaudatus | reverse complement strand
TTTTCTGGAAGATATAATTTGCTCTCCTTTTGCTAATCCACATAAGGAAACAAGCACAAATCCTTAATTCCCAGTATCTCCTGCCCTACCTCATCTCTGCCAGTTACTCTGCGTCCTTATATCGATACCATCTTGACAATTCCCCGAGTACTTCCCTCCCATTGATTCAACAAGTGTTACGCAGCACCTACTTATGTGCCACTGGGGGTTAATGGTTACAACTCTAGTTTCTATTCTCAGGCACTTCCTTTGGTCATTTATTTTTATAACCCTGTGAGGGTGGCAGAGTGGGTATTGTCCCCATTTTTACAGGTGAGCTAGTAAGTTCAGAGTTTAAGTGACTTTCTCAAGGTCACATACCTTGTAAGGATAGACCTGGAAGCCAGGACTCCTAACACTGTATGCTATGACAACAGACTGTCTGTTTGCAGTTAATTCTACTTGACACTGTTTTAATTCTTTGTTCTCACTCTTAAATTATCTTTAAGTTTTTTTCATGTTTTCTCTGCTTCATGAGACAGAAAATAACATCATTTTGTTTTATTTCTTCCTGGTTTTATACAGGGAGTAGTCTGACAGTGACTGCTGTTAGGAAACAAAAACCGCCACCACATAGATTACTCATGCAGCGTGCAGAAATAACTCATGTCGAAAGGACGACTATTCCCGTTTCTTCAGGCAGGGCCAATACTCAGGCCATATGCAACCTAGCTAGTGCAACCTAGCTAACACCTAGCTAACCAGGTGTTAAAATAATAAAACACTGTTGGGAAAGTAACCTTTCTTCTGAGCTTCCTAAGAAGCATCCCTCTCTCCACCCCTGTCCTCGGACCCATGCATCTCCCTAATTAGTGTCCACGGCTGGCACAGCAGAGTCCTGCCCTAAAGCTATAGGCAGCCACTGTCCCAACTGGTTAGTGCCAATGCTTTCTCAGTTGATAGAAATTTTTAGTAACTCTTCTGCTTTCAGAGATGATCCTAGGGTGCAGTCAGGCCATTGTTGACTCTCTAGGCTAAATATCTGTAGTAGCAAACCTGTCTTCGGAGGGTTGGACGGGGTGAGGGATCCAAAATTACATATTGGGTACAAGGTGCACTTTTTGGGTGATGGGTGCACTAAAAGCCCTGACTGCATCACTGTACAATTCACCTGTGTAAAAAAATAAAAATAAAAAAACTTGCACCTCCTAAATCTATTGAAATTCTTAAAAAATTAAATTTAAAAAAACCCGTCTTTTATGTAACAGCACTGGCTTGTGGCCCATTAATAGATGTAATTAGAGGGATACAGGGACCCTTACCTTGTTAAAATTTTATTGACATCTCAGTGCAAATACCTTACTTATCAGATCCTTTCCAATAAAACAGTTACCTGAAAGGGTGGCTCTTAAGGAAGGGGACTGGGGGGGAGACGGGTGCAGAGCAGGGAGAAGTACCTGGACAAGTCAGTCCCAAGGGCCCAGTGTGGGTGCTAAGAGGAAGGCAGCAAAAGGCAGATTTAGGAAGTTGCCTTTTAATTCCTTTGACCTATGACAAAACTTGTACTCTTAATACTATCCTTAAACCAAATAAATCTTTTCAACAAAGGACAGAGTAATAAAAAACCAAAAACTCATTTGACCATAGTAGTAAGTGGGCAAATTGCCAAAACTTAGGAGTAACGTTTAACCTTTTTAAAAAGTTTGTTTGCATAAAACTATTGTAATCCGCCGGGCGCGGTGGCTAACGCCTGTAATCCTAGCACTCTGGGAGGGTGAGGCAGGTGGATTGCTCAAGGTCAGGAGTTCGAAACCAGCCTAAGCAAGAGCGAGACCCCGTCTCTACTAATAATAGAAAGAAATTAATTGGCCAACTAAATATATATAGAAAAAATTAGCCGGGCATGGTGGCGCATGCCTGTTGTCCCAGCTACTGGGGAGGCTGAGGCAGAAGGATCGCTTGAGCCCAGGAGTTTGAGGTTGCTGTGAGCCAGGCTGACGCCACGGCACTCTAGCCCAGGCAACACAGTGAGACTCTGTCTCAAAAAAAAAAAAATAAACATGAGTGTCATCTATCACACAGGAAAAAGGACAATCATTGTATTTTTTTCTTTAAATTTAGATTTTAAATATGTTACTGAACAAGGATTTATTCATAACATCAATGCTTAGGACGGGGAAAGAACCTGGAGAATGAGACTGACCACCCTGTATTCTGCTGTCCACGGTCTTCTGCACAGTTTGGACATAACACAGTCTCCATCCAGTGGAGCAGGTAGGTCTGCAGTGTAGTGAAGACACCAGGGAGACAACAATTTCTTTTATTTGCAACTTCAGAGCCACACAGATACCCAGAGATGGAACACTATTTTCTAATCTGATGTCCTTGGGAGGAGTAACATGAATGCTTCGTTGTCTAATGGCTGTAGGCACAGCGGTTTCTGAAAGAAAAACAGGGTTCTCTATAAAAGATGTGAAGTTGACTGGGGAGGGGACGACGGGACAGGAACAGTGCAGGCACTCGGCTTCCCGAACCAGGCTCAGCATCAACACGTGCGCGTCCCTGCAGCTGAGACAACTGAATGATCAGCATAGAGCTGAGACTATCTGCTTTTAACTCCTCTTCACTATCAGCAAGATTTTCAGATTCTTTTCAGGAAAGCGTCTGTAACTTCTAGTTAAGGAACTGGGATGATGATGGCAGACGTTTAAGGCACCCAAGTTATTTATCTATTAGCTCTGTCTTCTTGACTATCTTAATGGCTCCTACTCACCAATCCTGGTGACAGAGACTATCTAACTCCAGACTATTTCCAGTCCTCCCTTGCACAGAACTGTGTACATAACCGATGGCACTGCTTTTTACATGTTTTCCTTAGGTGTTCCAGAGTCAAGGCTTGTGAAAGCTAGTCATCCACAGTGATGTTTCGGAACAGGTAAGCCATGGATTCTCCATTGTGGATTCTTCGAATTGCTTCAGAAAGAATCAAACTGATATCCACAGTCTTGATCTTGGGACACTGCAGCTTCTGTACCTCATGAGGCACAGTATTCGTCACCACCACCTAGTTGTACACCAACAGAAAGCAAACACTGTTACTGATGTGCCCCCCAAATTGGCCACTCAGAGAAGCTTATCTAACATTGTTCCACTGAGTATAGTCTTTATAAACTAAACTTAACCAACTTTATGCAAGGGAAAAGTTACATGGCTCAGAACATAAGACTCAAGTTCTATGAATGTCATGGTCTACATGCAGAAATAGTGAGCCCCAGCACTGTGCAAAACTTTCATATTATCAGGGGAGAACTCAAGTCTTAAGAGAAATGCTACTACAGTGTAAATTAAAGTACTGAAGCAAAGTTTTATGCAAATAGACATACACAGATGCTCCTCCACTTATGATGGGGTTATGTCTGGATAAACCCATCATAAGTTGAAAATGCATTCAATACATCTAACCTTCCAAACATCAGAGCCTAGCTTAACCTATACTAAATGTGTTCCAAACACTTTCATCTAACACAAAATCTATTTTATAATGAAGTGTTCGATAGCTCATGTAAGTTATTAAATACTGTATATTACTTCGAAATTGTAATGGTTTCACACCATCGTTAAGTTGAACATAATTTGGGGATGGTCTGTATTTCTAAATACACATCTGCCCCAACAAACTGCTAGCCAGCAAAAGCACCATTTCATAGGTACTCTAGACAGAGATTAAGCAATTTAATATTGACTGAGTCGTTATAGTAAAAAATACAGCAGCAAATCTTGACTCAAGCCCTTTAAAAACAGACCTCATCAACAGAGGACTCCTCAATCAGGCGGGGGGCATCTGCAGACAGGATGCCGTGGGTGGCCATGACGTAGATCTTGTAGGCACCTCTCTCTTTCAGGATCTCTGCAGCAGCCACAAAGCTCTCCACATCATCAATAATGTCATCCTGAGAGAACAGCATGAGTCTGCATGAAGGAAACACCCTCCGTCCCAGTCTATAAAGACACATACCTCTCTGCTCTTTTCTGCACTTGGTTTCAAAGGATTTTGGATAGAAGATCAGAGCTATGTGCCTGGGTCAAAGACTGAACACCCAGAAATGGCAATAGAAGTGCCCCTGATGGCACCGCGTGCGTCTGTCAGAGAGACGTGCCCTGACGCTTTACGGCCGAGCATATGTGACATTACAGCTGGAGTTGAGGTTGCCAAGACTCATATCCCTGTTTCAAATTTCTGATTAATCCCACACAGCCAGTGTCCCATTTATTTTTTTTTCCCAAGAGAAAGTGACCCGAGGGGAAAACTGAAATAAAGTAAGCTACTGCAAAGGACCAGTGACCCTCTAGCCAGCAAACATGCCAAAGCACAAAGTGAGTCTGTGTGGGGCCACCTGCTCTTATTCGTGAAAATGGAACAGCTCATGTTTAGTTCACCTCGTGGCCCTAAAGCTGCAGGATGACGAAGCAAGCTGGCATGAGGGAGCCTAGAAGCTGTAAGATGAAGGTTATGCTGCTGAATTGTCTCATGGGAGGTACTGTGCTCATTTTATGTGTAGGTTATACTTTAATCCTTGTTATCTATATAAATATTTCTGCTACTTGTCCTTAGGGAGTTTGGGTGAGGAAGGATAGATGGATCCATTTAAGTTTATCATTACTAGAAACACAATCCCAAAGTGGACAGCCTACTGATAGCCAGTAGGCTCATCTTTGCACGTGAGAGACACGTAACCATACCACTATGATCGCGATGCGGCCTCCGACGTCTCCGACGACAGTTATTGGTGGCTTCTCTTTGGCCATCATCACTAGCAAAACAAACAAACCACAAGATCCCAGTTATTCATGTATCACTAGATAAATGTAATCACCACCTTACTCCCTGGAAGTGGGGGCCAAAAAACCACTGCACAGACAGAAAAAAACCACGCGGATTCCTCCTCAAGGATCTGGGGTGTCTCAGAAACAGAGCACAGCCCTGGCCAACAGAAATAGAAGGTGAGCCACGTGTCACTTTAAATTTTCTAGTAGCCACATTAAAAAGTAAAAGCAAACAAATGAAATAGATCCTATTTTACACAATATAGCCAAAATATTATTTCAATATGTAACTGACATAAAAATTTATTCATGAGATATTTTTACATTTTTTAAATATTAAATCTTTGCTCTTTGGTGTGTGTATCATTTCTCAGTGGAGACGAGCCGCGTTTCACGAGCTCAGCAGCCGCCACAGTGCACGGCCCAGGCTGAAAAGACAGAGAAGCAAAGCCCGGAAGGCTCTGCCAACGTGACGAAGCTGCACTGCAGGGCCACGGGGGAACAGCTCCTGCTGAGACTCACGGGACATGCAAAAGAAATGCCGCTCTGCAGAAAACTAAAGAAGGAACGGTTGCCAGATAAAGAGCTGGTTTTACTTCATTTTCTTCCAAAGTCACCTTATTTTGACAGTGTACCCTTATAATCAGATAACTGCACTCCACACATAATCAGAGTTTCTTCAAAATCAGGAACATGAAAACAAACTACAAGCCCATCATGTTTTCCTGATTTAATTGGTTCTTAAAGTAGAGGCTTCTTATCTCACTACAAAATCTGCATCTGGAAAAAGCCATCAGTCTACAAAGCAACTACAGGAAAGAGAAAGGAAATAAGAACTCACCCTCAAAAGGAGGTTAGTAAACGGAGAGGAAAACCAAAGACTTTCTAAAGAACAGGCTAAGTATTCTACTTTTTTAAAAGCTTTTGATTATTCTGAAACATTTATTAAACTAGCAGTGGGGAGAGGGAAGAGCATAAAATTCAGGGTAATTATAAGTTTAGTGATGATCAGCAAACAATCCATTTTAGCTGAGTCCCACCTATAGGCACTATATACCTCAAAGAATAGGTGTTTTTTCCTGTTTACTAGCAAATTAGCTGAGTTGAAATTCAGCACTATTTTACTGGAAATTTTTTTTTTCTCCTTGTCTTTTTTTATTTTTATGGGAAAGGCAAAGACCACAAAAGCATCTGTGGCCTGGGCTCCCAAAATTGTATTCATTTTTAGAGGCAGGGTCTACTCCATTGCCCAGGCTGGAGTGCAGTGGCACGATCATAGCTCACTGCAACCATGAACTCCTGGGCTCCAGCAATCCTCCTGCCTCAGCCTCCCAAGTAGACAGGGCTACAGACATGCATCACCATACCCAGCTATAGAGACAGGGTCATTATGTTGCCCAGGAAACTCCTGGCCTCAAGCAACCTTCCTGCATTGGCCTTCTAAAGGAGCTGGGATTATAGGTGGGAGCCACTGCACCCAGCTGAAATTTCAAGGGATATGTATTTCCTGGTTTTGCATCCTAGAAACACAGGCAATTTCTTGAATGTGGGCAAGTCGAGAAGGCTCTGTATATAAAATCACCTAACAGGGGAGTGGGGGGATTAACAAACATTAGGAGCAGCTTCCTTGGATTCTATCTTTAAATTAAACCATGTAGGTAGGTGGCTATGTTGACCTACCCGCTTCTTAAAGAGTTGCGGTCCCTTTTCTTGACCATTTTCCTCTGTAAAAAAAGAAAAAGATTGCAAGCCAATATCCCTCATCAAAGATCAATAGAAATTCAGCTCTAGTTTGATGCAGAAAACATCATAGTATTTGTGTTTACTTTTCTGCAACCCTACCTCCTCCCAAAACTATTAGTTTGAAATGAAAAACCCAGGCACGGCCAGGATCGAGGCTTACAAAGGCTAAAAGAAAGGCTTTCTCCCCAAGATACTCATCCCTGTCTTTAGGACCTAGATAAAACTGAACACATAATTTGGTGGTTATTATAAAACAGAGACAGACTTTATTACAGGGTAGAGGAAAATGACTAGTACCTCACAGGCCCACAATTTTCTAATAGCTTACCCCAAAAATAAAACACTAAAAATTCCAGTTTTTCATAAAAGTATGTATGTACTAACAGTCAAGAATAAACAGTGCTAAAACTATGTTTAGATTCAGCTCTCTTTTTCCATCTTGTAAAACAAAATGAATAAAGTGAATTTTATTTACGAATAAAGTGAATTATGCAACATTGTGAAAACTACATCAACTGCAGTAAAAATGTCTTCAATTCATTAATTGATTTCCAATGTTCTTATGAAGGAAGTAGGAAATTGTCTTTTGATTTTAAAATTAGCATTTTCCAAGTAAAATAATGCTGCATTTACAACCACCCCTCGATTACAAAAGGATCAAGCACGCTTGCGCAAGCATGTGCACACCTTCACTCTTTTCCTGGAATCAATTAACCAAACCTTTCTCTGCTAAAATAAACAGCAAAAAGGACTATGGGGAATCATTCATTCCTTACCCATTTTGATCTTAGTCTATTTTTCTAGTTCAGTGGAATGCCAAACTTCATCAACGATGTTAAAAAGAGATATAGGTCTACAGGAGAGCTGGAACTGAATTCATAACCCTACACACATGCAAACAAGTCAAAATTGACATTTAACAAGTGCTCAAGAGGAGCTAATGCCTGTTTTCACTTTAGTGGTGAAAACCACATCTTCACTTGGAAAATTAACAAGCCAGGAAAAGCAAGCCAGAAAAGGTGACTTCCTCTCACTTTTATGATCCAAACTCTTAACTTCCACCACTGTGGAAAATACAGAACAATCTTTTTCTTGTTTTTTAAGAGATGAGGTCCTTGCTCTGTCACCCAGCCCAAAGTGTTGTGGCACGACCATAGCTCACTGCAGCCTTGAACTCCTGGCCTCAAGCAATCCTCTTACCTCAGCCTCCCTGGTAGCTGGGACTATAGACATGAGACACTGCACCTGGCCTAGAAGAGTCTTTGGTGGAACCACCGACACTACCTTTTCAGGTTCATTAGATGCTCCTGCTGATTGTCAGTGAGCTATCAAGTCTACCTTGTAAAATAAAAAACGTGAAGGTTTCACTCCTTCATTCCTACAACCTCACTTTTTTTTTTTTTTTTAAAGAGACTGGTTTTCCAGATTAGACTGTAGTGGCCTGATCACAGCTCACTATAACCTCAAATTCCTGGGCTCAAGTGATTTTCGTGCCTCAGCCTCCCACGTAACAGGGACTACAGGTGCACACCACAATATCCAGCTAATTTTTTTAAATTTTTTGCACAGATGGGCACTCACTATGTTGCCCAGGCTGGTCCTGAATTTCTGGCCTCAAGCACTTCTCCCAACTCAGCCTCCCAAAGTACTGGGATTCCAGGTGTGAGCCACCAAACCTGGCCATACAACTTCCTTCACTTCACTTTTAATAAATTACTCTGAAACAGGGTTTCTCAACCTTGGCACATTTTGGATGGGAAAACAGTTTGTCACATTGTAGGATATTGAGCAGCAGCATCTCTGACCTCTACCCACCTCCCCCTGGTTGTGACAAACAGAAACATCTCCAGACATTGCCAAATATCCTGGTGGAGGGGGATCACCCCTAGGTAAGAACTGTTGCTCTAATAAAAGAATGGGTTCCAGGAAGATAAAACAGTTCATCAAGGGTGCATATTCTTGTAATCCAAACATAAGACACTATTAATTACAAAGGGAAAAAAAGTAACTTTGCAGTAGAGAAATCAGCCAGACATTGCCTTAACTGACTGACTGGAATCCACACATCAACAGGAACAGGACACATCACGTGTCTCCTCTGATATTCCTGCCAAAGCTGCATAACCTGAATCTAATCATGAGGACACAATAAACAAGCCTCAATTAAGGGATAGTCCACAAAATAACTGGCCTGTACTATTCAAAAGTATCAAGGTCATAAGAAACAAAGAATAAAGGAGCCATTCCAGATTAAAGAGAAATGACAATCGAATGCAACGTGTGACCCTGGATTAGGTCCTGCACCAGAAGAGAAGGTTTTCCTTTGCTCCAAAGGACACTGGTGGGACATAATTGGTGAAAATTGAATAAGGTCTGTAGATTATAGTATTGTAACATTGTAACAATGTTAGTTTCCGGAATCTCATAATTATACTCTGGTTGTGTAAGAGAGTCATTTTTACAAAATATACACTGAAGTATTCAGAAATAAAGAGACATTGTGTCTTCAATTAACTCTCAAATGGTGCAAAAAATAATAACATGTACGTAAATGTTAAATTTGGGGACTCTTAGTGAAATATATAATGGAAATCTGGAAATTTCAACTTTTCTGTAAGTCTGAAGTTAGTTCAGAATAAAAAGCTAAACAAAGAAGTGTGGATTCTGGAGCCAGCTGTCTCATTCCCAGACCTGCCTGTCTCCTGGTCAGCCGAAGGAGGGATAATAAAGTCCCTACATGGTAAGTTGTGTGAGTGCCAAATGCAATGATCTTCTAATGTGATTAGAATAGCTCTTGGCACATAATAAGGGCTCAACAGATGTTTATTATTACTGGAGCTTTGTTTTCCTAGCCAAAGATTGAAAAAAACCCTATAGGTCCACCAACAGGGAACTAATTAAATAAATTATAGTATATTTATAAAAAAATACTATGAAACTAAAAAAGACAGAAATCTGCATGTACTGATATGGAAGGAGCTACTGAGTGGAAAAAGGAGCAGGACATGTCTAATGCACTACCATTATAAGACAAAATAAATATGTATGTTTATGCTTAAAAACTGACTGGATACACAAGAAATCAAATGAACTGGGGAGATCTGAGTAGCTGGGGGCAGAGGAGAGTTTGGGGGAAGCTGGGAGGCTCTGCAATGTAAAGGATTGTACTTTTGAACTTTGAAATATGTGACTGTATTACCTATTCCAGAATTTTAATTATGAAATCCTCAAAAAATAAATAAAATGCTGATACCAAAAACTTTAGTTAAATAAAAGTATATTACAGTACTTGTCTCTCCTATATAACAATCTCCAAAGTTGAAAATAAAGCAATGGGAGATTTTTAAGGCGAAAAAAAAATCAGAATGTTTGTACCTTAGATAAGCGCCTGCCTACATGCACCCGTGCTAATACCTCCTCACCCTACTAATTCCTGTATGTTTCTGGGGCATGGCAAATAGATACAGATTTTAAAGAGAAATAATATGCCTCTTCTAAAAACCTTAAACATATCTTCCAGTATAGGATGCTTATATACCCACTCCAAAGTCCATGAAAGTAAATAGCTTCCACACTGTTGGATTAGTAACAGCAAACTAGTCGGGTATGAGGTCCAAGGGATACACTGGAAAAATAAGTACTAAAAGTTATGTGATGGCGAAAGTCTGGGATTTGATCAATGGCTGCTATCACCCAGCTTACCAAAACATTAAAGCTTAAGATTTCCTACTATGACACATAAAAGTTTTGTACAAAGCTAAAATGATTTAAAGCTCTCTGAATGCTCAGTGCTACCGAGATTTCAATTGTCCTTACAGTCTGTAAATGTGTGTAACACACACACTCTCCCTTTACAAAAGGGAAAACCAAATGTAACATCATCCAGTCATTTAAAAACAGCAAGACAACAATATACCTACATAGGTGTCAACACATAGCCATTCCCATTACTTAAAAGGTTCTTCAATTTACAAATAAAAACACAGAGCCAATCTTACATGGCAACTCCAGGCCTGGGTGCACAGTAGCATTTTTGACCATGGGGGGAGAATGGCGACCATCGTCCATGTCCAGCTCTGTGCACTGAGCTTCCCCGTGGATGACAGCCAAACCCAGACGCAGTCTCTCAGCATAGGACTGGGCCCTAGGAGGACAAAGGGAAACGGTGAAACTGATGGGAAGAAAACCCAAGCGTCACCATTTCATCACTTTATTAATCATAAAATGAATGTATCATTCAACGTTTTAGTGACATACAAAAGAATTATTTATATAAATCAGAATGGGAGGCCTAGGCCAGAATGCAGATGCCTCAAGGGCACATGAGCTGGGATCTGGGCTAATATCTGATTTTAGATCATTTTG